>JZKD02S2047601.1:482748-499939 GCA_000966675.3 Picea glauca | reverse complement strand
TTGAATCATCTTGTACTTGAACATTTAAGTGGGGTAAAAGGAGGTTTCCCCCTCGAAGAGGCTTATTATCTGAAATTAACTCTTTTTCAAGGCGTTGAGTACTTTTTCTGAGGTTGTTCTATGCTATATTGATATTTGGTTCTCAACATAATATGTATAAATTTTGAACATTATCAATAATTATTCTTAACACTTAAAGCCTCTAACTCTTAGTACATAAGCCCTATAAACTCTAACACATAACCCCCATAAACCCCTAAACCCTACAACTCTTAACAAATATGACTCCTAACACCTATGATCTCTAACCCCTATTTTTTTTAATCCATTTAGCCATATATTAACTAATGCTTATAATCACTATCAACCCTAACTCATGTAACCCTAATATAACTCACTAACCCCTAATCTATAACTGTGATAACAAATATCACCTATAGCACCTAATATAACCACTAACATGTAAAACCTACAAACCCTATAATTTATAACCTCTATAACCTAACCATGATAACCCCTTATTCCTAAACCTAGAGTTATATACTCTAAGTCCAAACCTATATAAGACTCTACTCCCATAAAACATCATTCTTAATTCATATAAAATACTACCCATAACAAATATAATTTTATAACTCTAACCTTAAACTTATTACTCCCAATACCTAACCCTCATAACTATAACTAGTATCTTGCATAACCCTTTGTCCTTAAACCTTACTACTCCCAAAACCTAACCCTTATAACTGATGCAGACCCCCTATATCTCCTAAGGGCTGCGCGACCTCCCGGTCAGGATCTTTGACTCTAGAGTCGAAACAGCTCTTCTGGTTCCGAACTGGAGCACTTAAGAATAAATACACAGGTCCTTGTCTGTGTTTTTCCAGTGAAAACCAGCACTAGGCATGAGCCTCCACTCCACATGACTATAGGCACCACCATGGGCTTAGCCCAAAATGCGCGTCGCGTTTCACGACTTTAGGTTTTCTGGTGCAATGACTCCTTGACTCCCCCAAGTCCCGAAATCCCAAAAAGGGATAAGGGATTTTAGCTCCTCCCCTTTCTCTTCTCGTACGACCACACACCCGTGACCATGGGCTTTATCACCAAACGCGTCGTGATTCATGATGTCGGGACTTTGCATTGCAAGATGCTCACTCCTCTAAGTCCCAAAACCCCGAAAAAGGCTAATGGTCCTTATCTCCTCCACTAATGTGACCCTTCGCTAAACCTTGGGGCCCACCTTCGAGAACGTCAGGATTTTTCATGTCGGGGGTTTTCTATGTGACTTCCTCCATCCTCCTGGTCGTTGAAATCGTGATATTCCCTCGCCTCGAATCGACGGTCATAAACCTCCAAGGATCTGATGGTCTTGATATTTTTGAGATTTTATGGATCGGGGATCTCGGAATATGGCTCCTTCACACTCCCGATCATCGAAATCACAAAATACCTCTTCGTTGTGGATCAATGGTTCTAGGCCTCCGAAGACTAGATGGTCCTGATCCTGTCAGGATTTCACATATTGGGATTTTGGATTGCAGCCTCCTTTTCTCTTCTTCTCTATTTCCCGACTCCTGACTTCATGAGGTAAATCTATGGCTATTAGCCATTTAAGAACTAACGATCCAAATATTATCCTCGTGAATCATGATTGCGCATTTCAGGGTTTTGAAAGTCAAGGACCTCTATCCTCCCAACTCATGATACCCAATATCAGGAAATGTACTAACGGTCTAGATCTTTTCTAGATCAACGACTCTTATCCCTCCTGAACTTTGAGAGTTGGATGAATCTCGTCGTTATCCTCCACACGACTTGACTTGATCCAACAACTTACGACTATTGGCACTTCCTCCTCGAAGGCTCTCCACTGTCCATTCAGGTCCTCGGCTAACCTTGGCCAAATATCTTAGCACTGTCTCTCCTAAACCTTTATCTTTCAGACTTAGAAGATTTTATAAGTCTCTGAAGGTTTTGACCTTCACCTCTCCTAAGATTTGGGATTCCTCGATCTCACTAACACTTATCTGATGTGTTATTCCTCCTGAGCTTTGTCTTTTACAGACTTTGATTTCCTGCACACTCCTTGTGTCTAATGGATCTTGATAGCACAGATCCAAGGGATTTCTTACAGAGAAATTCCTTTCGATCTCCTGGCATTCTCTTCTGGCTCAATGTACACCTTGCAGAGATTCAAACAAAGAGAAACATTTGAAACTGAAAAACTAACATTCACAGTTCCATTCTCTCCTATTGAGATTCATTCACTTGTTCATAAAAACAAAATGACAGGAAATTGAAAAACATTGTTCACACCCATTGAATCAATTCTTCTCTATTATATTCACTAGTGAAAATGCCTACAAACATCTTCAAATTACAACAACTTGGAAACTGAAATCTTCTACTAACTTGTAGTTCTCTTATGACTACTTTTCCTCTGTATTGCAGCTAACCCTATCTGGGCGTACAAAAAATCTATTTAACTCAGGGAGATTTTTAGGGTTATTTTCCTTCCTACTTATCTACTCTAAAACTTAATCTACTAGCTATCTTAGACCAGTCTCAATCCAGAGCCAGCGTTCAAGCGTGTCTCAAAGTTTTTCTGGCGCTAAGTTTAGGCGTGCCTCAAAAAATCTGTTGGACTGCCAACATTGAGGTTTTAGAAGAACTCCCACGTCCTGAGTGGTCCTGCCTCTGCACTTGCCAACAATATTCCTGCATCATACTCCCCTTGAAAAAACAAATTCATGGACTCCTCTCCATGAGCTCTTGCACCAACATTCCCTGCTTCTGGATAGTAGTGTCATTTTCCCAACTGACGTCTTCTATTGGGTGTCCCTTCCATTTGACCAGATATTCAAAATAGGTTTTTCTTCTGGTCTTCTTGCCAATCCTCTGATCAACAATTTTCTCCATATGTGGTTTTTCTGCTACATGCATTTGTTTCTCCCATTGAATCTTTTCTTGATCTTCTGATCCCTTTGTGTCATCCTTCCTATAAGGATACATGTCTGAAACATTGAATATGGGTGAAATTCCCACGCCATCTGTCATCTCGATCTCATAAGAATTTGGATCAAACTTCCTCAAGATCTTACATGGTACTATCTTCTTCATCTTTAACTTGTTATATGTTCCCTTAGAGAACCTTTCCTTTATGAGATGTGCCAAAACCTGATCTCCTACTTCAAATTAAAGTTCCCTGCGATGTTGATCGGCTCCGTGCTTGTATTTCTGGTTAGAAATCTGCAACTGTTCCCTGATCTGGCTATGGAGTTTCTGCATCTTTGCAGCAAAATATTCTGCTCCAACGCTCATGATCTCCCCCTATTCCAATTCTCTCAACTCAAACACTCCCCTGGGTTGCATTCCATATAGTATTTGGAATGGTCTCCTTCCAATGCTCCTGTTTGGTGAGTCATTGTATGAAAACTCTGCTTGTGGCAGAATCTGATCCCACTGATTATGATGTTCAATGACTAAATTCCTTAATAAATTTCCCAAACTTATGTTTACCACTTCAGTCTGCCCATATGTCTAAGGGTGATAAGATGAGTTGAAGGACAATTTTGTCCCCATTTTCTTCCACAACATCCTCCAAAAGTGACCAAAAATTTTTGTGTCTCTGTCCGAGACAATGCTCCTAGGTAGGCTATGAAGTCTCACAACTTCCTTAAAAAACAGGTTTGCAACATGTGTTGCATCATTGGTCTTCTAGCATGGGATAAAATGTACCATCTTTGAAAGCCTATACACTACCACAAATATGGAATCAAATTCCCTTTGTGTTCTTGGAAATCCCAACACAAAATCCATTCTTATTGCATCCCAAGGCCTCTCTGGTACTGGAAATGGTTGATACAATCCAATGTTCTGTCTTTTCCCCTTTGCATGTTGGCAGATTCTACATCTTTTCACAAACTTTATCACTTATGTTCTCATACCTGGTGAATAGTATGAACTTCTCAACTATGAAAATGTTTTGTCATGGCCGAAATGTCCACCCAATCCTCCACTATGTTTCTCCTTCAGAAGATTATCCCTCATTGATCATTTTGGTATGCACAACTGATTTCCTCTAAACAATAGTCCTTCTTGAATCATGTACTCTGTCCACTGACTTATATCTCTCAACATAGGGTTTTTACATGCTTCATATTCTCCCTTGAAGTATGTATCATCACAATACATATCCTTAAGGTGTTCAAACCCCAAGGTCTTCACCTGGAATTCCTGCATAATTAAACATCTCCTGCTTAATGCATCAACAACCTTGTTAGCATTCCCAACAATATGTTTTATGCCAAAAGTAAAAATTTTTCATAAATTCAACCTATTTTGCATGCCTCTTATTCAATTTTTCTTTTCTGGTTATGAATTGTAAAGCTTGGTTATCACTATACAAGACAAATTCTTGTTGGACAAGATAATTCCTCTATTTCTTCAAGGCTTGAATTATGGCATAAAACTCCTTGTTATATGTGGAGTATTTCTTCTTGGTCTCATTCATCTTCTCACTCAAATATGCAATAGGTCTATTGTCTTGGCTCAAGGCTACTCCAATTGCAACTCCACTTGCATCACATCTCACCTGAAAAGTCTTTTCAAAATTTTGCAAGACCAGAATTGGTCGCTTTGTTATTTTGTCCTTCAGTATTTTGAAGATTTTCTCGGCTTCCTCTATTCACTTAAATGAATTGTGCTTCTTCTTCACTGTATCCATCATTGGTGCACAAATTCCATTGAAGTCTCTAATGAACTTCCTATAGAAACTTTATAATCCATGAAAGATTCTTACCTCAAACATGCTTCTTGGTGACAACCATTCTCTAGTCACTTTCACCTTCTATGGATCCATCTTCAATTCATTTGAAGAGATCACAAAACCCAAGTAAATGATTTTTGTCTTCATAAAAAAGGACTTATTTAGATTTATCAATAGCTTCTCTCGTTGTAGCCTCCTCATCAATAATGTTAGGTGCCTCAAATGCTCCTCTTTAGTCCTACTAAAGATCAATATATCATCCAGATATACAACCACAAATTTTCCAATGAAATCTTTCAGAATTTCGTTCATCGGCCTCTTAAAAGTGCTCGAGGAATTTATTAAGCCAAATGACATAACAAGCCACTCATACAGACCTTTATTTGTCCTAAAGGTTGTTTTCCATTCATCACCTTCTTTCATCCTCATCTGGTGATACCCACTTTTCAAATCTATCTTAGAGAAGAAGTTTGCTCCACTTAAGCAATCCATTAAATCATCCATTCTTGGTAAAGGAAATCTATACTTGATGGTGATTTTGTTAATGGCTCATGATTCTGTCCACACTCTCCATCCTCCATATTTCTTTGGGCTCAACATAGTTGGTACTGTGCATGGGCTCAAACTCTCTCTGATCAAACCCTTATCTAGCAACTCTTGGACTTGGTTCTTCACCTCCTCATTCTCTCGAGATGTTAATCTGTACACTGATTTGTTCAACAGACTTTCTCCTGGTATCAGGTTCATATGATGACTGATACTTCTGATGGGTGGCAATGAGTTTGGTAACTCATCCACCACTATATCATTGAAATTATCCAATAGTTCATGAACTTCCTCAGGAAAATCATCCATTGATGTACTTGTAAGGATAACTTTGGGTTTTCTTACCATAGCAAATTACATCTCCTGTTCATCCTTGACTTCTTTCAGGAGTTCTTTCACACTCATGAGAAGTATTCTAGTGTTGGATTCTTCTTTCACTCGTTTCTCCTCTATTGGCAGCAACATATGTGTTCTACCATTCTTCCCCAATGTATATGTATTTTTCCTCCCATCGTGAATGAGATTTCTTTCAAACTGTCGCGGTCTTCCCAACAGAATATGGCATACGTCCATGGGAATTACATCACATAGGATTTCATCCTTATAGCCTCCTATCTTAATTCAACCAAGCATTGTTTAGTAATCATTACCTGGTGTCCTTTCTGCAACCATGAGACTTTGTATGGCCTTGGATGTGTAGTTGTCTTCAGCTCTAATTTCTCCACCATCTCTGTCGATACTAGGTTTTCAGTGCTCCCACTTTCAATGAAAACCTTGCATACTTTGTCCTTAATATTGCAAGTTGTCCTGAAGAGACTGTTTCTCTACAATGGATTTTTAGTTTCTGCCTCTGGATTTAAGAGAATTTTTCTCAACATCAGGGATGCTCCATCCTCTGCTCCTTCTGCTTCAACATCTCTTTTATGTGCTTCTGAAATGTGATCTTCTCCTCCTTTCTTATTCTTCTCGGGACATTCCCAAGACATGTTCCCTATCTTTCCACAGGAATAACACCTTATTCCTCCTCTGCCTCTTCCTCTAGAAGGGTTTCTTCCACCATCTTGTCTTCCTCTGGAACTTCCTCCTCGTTCTAGGTGACTGTGTGGTTTCTCAGCCTCGTCCTTAGACTTGTGCACTCTGTCATGGGTAGCCCCCTTGTTATTGGTTAGGGCTAGACTCTTACCCCTTCATCATTGGTTTTTCTTTCTGGCTAGCTTCTCCTCTGCCTTCAGTGAAAACTGATAAGCATCCTCTACGGTTCTGACTGACAGCATGTTGATCTCATCCTGGATTTCATATCTCAAGCCATTTATATATTTGACAACCTTTTATTCATCTTTCTCCCTTTGTCTAGCTCCGATGTTCAACCCATAGAACTCCTCAGTGTACTCCTTAACCATCATCCCCTTTTGTATCAGGTTATGTAACTTCCTGAATAGATTGATCTAATAGTCCTTGGGTATGAACTTAGTCTTAAGCTTGGCTACCATCCTGTCCCAACTCTTTATTCTCTGTTTTCCTTTACTTCTCCTCTCAACTTGCAGTTCATCCCACCACAGTGCTGCATGTCCTTTTAGCTTGGTGACTGACTATTTCACCTTCTTGTCTTCATTGATGTCTTCATAGTCAAAATGTTTGTCTATGGATCTTATCCAATCCAACAGTTCTTCAACATCTAGATTTCCCTCATGCATGGGAATCTCTATCTTAGCTCTGCCTCCCAATATGGAAACTTCTCTCAACAAGCGTTCTTTGGTAGCATCCTCTCCTATAGCTTCTTCAACCTCAACTTCTTCACTTTCTGCATCACTAACATCTCACGCATCAGGTGCTCTTCTCTGTGCTACTTCCATTGTTTCCAAATCTTGCGTGAAGTTCTCGCATCTCCCTCTCTACAACATGGTTGGCTAAAGGTGCCTCTCCTCATCTCCTTGGTGGCATTTTGCCGACTGTCTGTCACACACAAAGTACAACTTCGAGTTCTATGTCTCCTCCTTTTCTCTTTTTCGTTTGCCTGAAGTCTATAGAAGAAGAACTTAGGCTCTGATACCACCTGATGTAAACCCCCTATATCTTCTAAGGGTTGTGCGACCTCCTGGTCAGGATCTTTGACTCAGGAGCCGAAATGGCTCTTCTGGTTTCGAACTGGAACCCTTAAGACTAAATCCACATTTCATTTTCTTTATTTTTCCCGTGCAAACTAACATTATGCACGAGCCTCCACTCCAAGTGACCACAGGCATGACCACGGGCTTAGCCCAAATGGTGTGTTGTGTTTCATGAATTCAGGGTTTCAGTGCAACGAATCCTCGACTCCCCCAAGTCCCGAAACCCCAAAAAGGGATAACGGAGTTTAACTCCTACCCTTTCTTTTCTCATATAACCACACACCTATGACCATAGGCTTTATCACAAAATGTGTCATGATTCATGATGTCGGGACTTTGCGTTGCAAGACACTCACTCCTCCAAGTCCCGAAACCCCAAAAATGGCTAACGGTCCTTAGCTCCTCCACTGATGTGACCCTTCACTGAACCTTGGGGCCCACCTCCGAGTGCGTCGAGATTTTGCGTGTCAGGTGTTTTCAACGTGACTTCCTTCATCCTCCTGATTGCCAAAATCACGATATTCCCTTGCCTCGAATTGACGGTCCTAAACCTCTGAGGATATGATGTTCCTAATCTTGTCGATATTTTGTGGATCGGGGATCCTAGACTATGGATCCTTCATACTCTTGATCACCGAAATAGTGAAATACCTCTTCACTCTGAATCAATGACTCTAGGCCTCCCAAGACTGAACGGTCCTAATCCTGTCGGGATTTCACGTACCGGGATTGTGGATTGCAACCTCCTCCGCTCTCCTTCTCTATTTCCTGACTTCTGACTTCACGTGGTAAATTGACGGCTCTCAGCCCCTTACGTTCTCATGGTCCTTATATTATCCTCGTGAATCCTGTTTTCACATTTCGAGGTTTTAAAAGTCAACGACCTCTGTCCTCCCAATTCGTGATACCCGATATCACGAAATGGACTCTTATCCCTCCTGAACTTTGAGAGTTGGGTAACTCCCGCCGTTATCTTCCCCATGGATTGACTTGATCCAATGGCTTACGGGTATTGACACTTCCTCCTCTAAGGCTCCCCACCGTCTGTTCAGGTCCTCGACTAACCCTGGCCAAATATCTTGGTGCCAACTCTCCTGAACTTTGATATTTCAGACTTAGAATATTTTATTAGTCTCTGAAGGTTTCGACCTTCGCCTCTCCTGAGATTTGGGATTCCTGGATCTCGCTAACACTTATCTGACATGTTATTCCTCCTGAGCTTTGTCTTGTACATACTTTGATTTCCTTCACACTCCTTGTGTTTAAGGGATCTCGATAGCTCAGATAAAAGGGATTTCTTATAGAGAAATTCCTCTCGATCTCATGGCATTTTCTTCTGGCTCGATGCACACCTTGCAGAGCTTCAAACGAAGAGAAAAAATTGAAACTAAAAAACTAGAATTCACTGTTCCATTCTCTCCTATTGAGATTCATTCACTTGTTCATAAAAATATAATGACAGGAAATTAAAAAACGTTGTTCACACCCATTGAATCAACTCTTCTCTGTTATATTCACTAGTGAAAATGGCTACAAACATCTTCAAATTACAACAACTTGGAAAATGAAATATCCTACTAACTCACAGTTCTCTTATGACTACTTTTCCTTTGAATTGTAGTTAACCCTATCTGGGCATACAAAAACTTTATTTAACTCAGGGAGATTTTTAGGGTTCTTTTTCTGCCTACTTATCTACTCTAAAACTCAATCTATTGGCTATCTTAGACCAGTATCAATCCAGAGCCAACGTTTAAGTGTGTCTCAAAGTTTTTCCGGCCCAGAGTTTAGGCATGCCTCAAAAAACCTGCTGGACTGCCATCAATGAGGTTCTGGAAGAACTCCCACGTGTTGAGTGGTCCTGCCTTTGCACGCTTTCCAACGATGCTCCTACATCAATAAACATAACCACTATCCCTCATAATTATTTATTTAATAACTAACACTTAAGCCAGTTAACCCCTATAAATTATATCCCCTTACCACTAACCCATATTCACCCCTAATATAACCTTATTATCCCTATAAACTCTAATCCTTATGACCATGAATACATAACCCCTAATACCTATAACTTCTGGATTTAACCATTAATAGCTAACACTTATAACCTCTAACACCTAATACACACATAACCTTCACTCATTTAACATGTGACACTTAAAATCTATAATCCCATATTCCACAACACTATAACCCATAACCACTATAATCCCTCACACTTAACCTGTAATGTCTAATTCATTTAACTTTTATCACCCCCAACCATTATAGCACTTAATATAAGTAATAAGCATTACAACTCTTGATTGTTGATAAGTCCTAACTCTTATCATCCCTTAATCCATATGCCCCCTATAACCCTTAATCCCTATAACCTTTAAGACCCATCATGTTTAATATTTAAAACCCCCAATCTATATATTACATCACACCTATACATACTAACCTCTATATACCTTAGTCCATATAGCACCTAAACCCTTTAATCCACTTAACTCCTAACCTCTATGACATCTAATACTTAAACTCTAAATTATATAACCCTACCATATAATCACTAATTCTTATAACCACTATCATCCATAACCTCTAATATAACATTTACCCCTTTAATACATCAGCCCTTAACATCTATAATCCCATACCCCTTAACAATATAACCCTAACCATCGTAGTCACTAATAACATTATAACTCTAACCCCAATAATTACCAACACCTAATGCATATAGCCCATGTAACCCCTAATCTCTAATACATATAACCCTTATTAACCCCAAACACTTATAATTTATAATTTAACCACTAACACTTGTAACCCCATATCAACCCCTAACACTTATAACATCTAACATAACCTTGATAAACACTTATAACCCATAATACAACTTCTAAACTTTATCACTCCTCATCCCTTACCTTTAAATCATATAACTCTTGGCACGTAACCCCTATAAACTCTAATACATAACCCTTATAACATATAACCATTAACCCCTATAATTCCTAAATCCTACAACCCTTAACACATATGAATCCTACCAACTATAATTTCTAACCCCTATTTTCCCGAACCTGTTTAACACTATAATCACTAACTCTTATAACCACAATCACTCATAACCCATGTACACCTAATATAGACCATATAATCCCTAATATTTATTGTGATAACATATATCACCTATAACCCCTAATATAACCCCTAACTCATACAACCTGTAAAACCTTATAATGTATAACCCCCAAAAGCCCTATAACTTAACCACAATAACCCCTTCTTTCTAACCCCTATCTTAATTTTTTGATTCCAAATCCATATAACCACTTTACTCATATATCACGTCATTCTTGATCTATATAAGTTATTATCTTTAACACATATAAATTTATAACTCTAACCCTTAAGCCTTATTACTTCCAATATCTAACCCTTATAACCATAACCATTTATCCCTAAACCTTATTACTCCCAACACCTAACCCTTATAACCATAACCATTATCCCTAATAACCCTTTATGTAACCGCAAACACCTAAGCCATATATCAATTGCCTATAGCCATGTACCACTAACCCATATTAACCCATAATATAACCTTAAATCCCTATAAAATTTAACCCTTATGAGTCATGACTTGAATCCATAACCCCTAACACCTATAACTTCTCACTTTAATCCTTAATTGGTAACACTTATAACCCCTAACACCTAGTACATATGTAATCTTTACCCATTTGGCATAAGACCCTTAACCTCTATAATCCATTATTCCATTATGACCCTTAACCTCTATAACCCTATAATCCCAAACACCTAACCCCTGATCTATAATCCATTTAACTTTAATCAACCCCAACCATAATGACCCTTAATATAACCAATAAACATTATGAGCCCTAGTGCCTATAATTCCTATCCCTTATCATCATTTAAACTCTATTGCCCCTATACCCTTTAAAACATGTAATCCTTAACACTTATCACCCTAAACATATATATGCCATTGCAACTATAAATACTAACTCTTATATCCCTTAATACCTATAACACCTAACCCCTTTAATTCATTTCACCCCTAACTCCTATAACATATAGTACTTAACCTCTAGATTTTATATCCCTCGACCATAAACTCATTAAATCTTATAATCATTATCATCCACAACCTTTAATATAACTCCTATAATGTGTAAATTTTTATAGCCCCTAATTCCTATCCCCTATAATTCTTAACACATAACTATTATAACTTATATCATAGCTAACTTATATAAGCTAACCTCTATAAACCCTAGTATAACCCATAACATATATAACCTTTATACCTTATAATTCATAACCTATATAACACAGATAACCTCTTTACTCATAGAACACATCTCTGCTAAACTCTATAAGTTATCACTTGTAACCCATAATAAATGAACCTATAAACCCTATAACCATGATAACTCTTCAAAAAAAAAAATATGACCCTTAACACTTATCCCTTCCAAATTGTAATTACTAACTCTTCCTAATCCCTATAAATCATAAATTTTAACACTCATAACTGTAACCCTCAAGCCATAACCCATAACCCTTTTACATGTACTAATATAGCCCCTTTTTCCTAGCCCCTATAACCCCCAACCCTTATAACACTAAATCCATATGAACCCTAAACCTAATACACTAACCCCTTACACCTATAACTTATAACCCTAATCCCTCACCCATATAACCCATTACACCCATATCATTTAATTGTTAACAATTATATCCCCTATAAGTCATAACACTTATATTATGTAAGTCATTTAACTAATATCACCCTTAAACCCCCAAACCATAACCCATGTAACCCTTCAAACTTTAATCTCTATTGTTTATAATCCTCATAACCCATAACACCTCACCTTTATCATTAATTTAACCCGTAACTATTATAACCCCTTACTCCTAAATCCTTAAAATATGTATATCCTCAAAACCCCTAATGTGTATTCCCTATATGCCCTAAATACTCATATTTATAACCATTAACCCTTAACACCTATATCCTTAATCCATAATTAGCACTTATAACCTCTTCCTTTAAACCCTTATAACCCTTAACCATTATAAACTATAACACATATAACCCCTTATCATCCTTATCTTCTATCTTTGAATATAACTCTTAACCCTACAACCCTTAACTCCCTTGTGATTATTAACCTTACCTTCAAAAACTTTAATCACTATAAGAAATATTACTCGTAACACTTATAACCCTTAACACATATAACTATTAAACCCTATAATCCCCAATACATAACTCATGTAACTCATGTAACCCATAATCCCTTTAACTCTAAATTTGTATCACCCTTAAAGCTTGTAACTTATAATCACTTTAACCTATATATTCCCTAACCTTTATGTGATATGACCCACTGCCTCTTACCCCTATCCAATATAAACCTTGTATTCTCTAAATCCCATAACATATATAACCCTTACACCCCAAACCTGTATAACCCCTAACACTAGTATCCCTTGTAACATTTATCACCCTTAACTCATATACTCCCTAACCCATAAAATGTTTTCCCACCAACCTAGATAACCATTATAACTCTAATTACACATATAAACTCAATTAACCTAGTCAATCTTATATTACCCATATAACCAAAATTAACCCTATTTTTAATCCATTTACTCCTTAATTTCTAATCTAATTTTTAACCCTTATAATTAATAATATTAACCCCTATAACCCCAAAAAATACCTAACCCATATAACTATCAATACCCAACCCTTAGCCCATGATACCTAAATTCCCTAACCCCTAAACCTTATAACATCTCACCATTAGAATCTATATTCCATATAACCCCTAACTACTAGCTTATAACCTTTAATTGTATAACTCCTAAACCCTAACAACAATAACCTCTTACACCTAACCCCTAACACATATAACTCTTAACCCATATAATTGTTAAACCCTATAGACATTAAATAATAATATCATTAATCCTTAGAACATATATAATCAACATCCCCTAAGTTCTATACCATCTATAATTCTTATTCATTATGCCCCTAACTACAAAACCATGGAACTCATATCACCATAACCTTTAATATAATATCTAACTTAAATAACCCATATATCTCGTAACTCATTATTCTTACCCATTATGTCCCAATAACCTTGTATTTAGAACCCCTAACCCATAACCCCTATAACCCTTAATCTTTGACAACAAACACATATAACCCATAATCTCTAACCCTAATAACCCTTAACTCCTAACTTTTTAACACCTAAATCCCATTCCCTATAACCTCCAACCCGCAAATTAGTAAGTATCTATAACATTAATCTATATAACATGTAACCACTAATCCCTATAACTTATACCAACCCTAACTACCATGACCACTAACCATCACAATATTTATAATGTATATAAATTGTTTCATCCTATAGCGTATCACCCTTAATCTCAACAAGCTAAACTCCTAAACTCTAATATTAATGAACCTATAACACCCAAACTTTCTAATTACCACTATAACCTTGCATACCTAACCCTTATAACCTACAATATAACTCCAAAAACCTTACAACCCTTGACCCCTAACACATGTAACATTAATTTGTAAGACTTATAATCCTAACTCCCCTAAAGCTTACCCCTATAACCTTTGAATCCCTATTACTTGAACCCTTATAACCTAAAGCCATATAACTACTAACCTTGATAACCCCAAACCCCAAACCCCTACCACTTATAACTTCTAAATTTAATCCTTATAACACCTTACCCCTATAACATTCTACCATATATCCCCTAACCCATATAACCCTTATGCCCTAACCCATGACCTTTTGTAATCCACAATGTGACAACTAAGCCATATAACCCCTTACTTTCTTAACCATTGTCACCCTTACCATCCTTAAGCCTATAGCTATAATTGATGTAACCCCTCACCCTCATAATCCATATAAATTTAAGTCATATAACCCCTACAATCATTACCCTTTAACATTTATAATTAATATAAACCCTAATGTATGTAAACTCGTAAACCTAAATCCATGTAACTTATATAACCCTTAACCATGTAAATCCTAAATTCCAAACCTTATAACCACTAGTCCCTAACATATATAACTCTAACACATAATTTTGACGCACACTTACATGTAGCTTGTATAACCCCTCACCCTTAAAACCCTTAATATAAACCTCAAGTCACATATCCCATGACTCTTATAAACCATAGAACCTGCACATATATTCTTTCACATTGATATGTTTAACCATTATAACCCCCAATCCCTATAATAATTATCATTACTAACCTTATATAACATCTAATATAACCCATATCCACTACAACTTATAACCTATATTAGTATCACCCCTAACCCCATAATAACTAACTATTATAACCATAATCACCCCTAACCCTAAAATCCTAACATGTATAACTAGTAACCCTTATAAATGATGATATGTAACCCTTTTTAGCTCAGATAACTCTTATAACCCACAACACCATTTATTCCAAATTCCTATAGGCCTATAAAACCAATACACTTTGACCCCTATAATTCATATCATCCTTATTATCTTAAACTCTGACAACCCTTATTTCTAATATACCCTAACCATGGGAACACGTAACCTTTATAACCCCTAACACTTGTAACCCCTAGTCACCATCCCTTGACTTATATAACCTTGATCCTTATAAACTCTAACCACTATCCTTGATAACCCTTAAAGACTAACCCCTATAACCTTAATTACCCCATTTGTCGGCTTAATTACCATATAACAATTATCACTTCTATTAGCTCTATAGCACATATTCATTATAAAACTTATAACCTCTAACCATTACAACCCCTAACATATAACCTCTATATTATGTAATAACTAGTGATTTACCAATATAACCACTAACACTTAACCCTTAACCCATCACACATATATCTATAAAATCCTAACCTTATATTTCCTAACCCATGTAACCCTCCATTTTTATAGCCCCTAGTCTTTAACCTTAATCCCTTCAACCTCTAACTCCTAACCCATAACAATAGTAATCTATACTATTTAACCCATTGAACCTATTTTTCATAACCCATATACTAATTCTTATAACCCTTAACCCACATATGACTAATACTACCCATAACCTTTATCCTTATAGCACATACATATCCAATCCCTTAAATTCTATATCCCCTAACACTTATTACCTATTCACCAAATCAATTACCATAAGAACCAATATAAACCTATAATCATTGATTGTTATAACCATTGACACCTACCCAATAAACATTAATATCTAATCCTTATAAACCACAACACCTAACACCTAAGCCATATAACCCATAATACCTAACTTGTATAATGCTTAAGACATAATCATTTACTCGTAACACTTATATCCCCAATCTCCAAACCCTTTTCAAACCTAACTCCTTTAGAACAAAATATATATAACCCTTAACCTTTAAACCTTAATACCTATATCCTCTAACTCTTAACCATTAATATTAATAACCTTTACCATTGCAGAGATCTTAATAATTTAGATATTTGAATTGTTAAATGCTATAACCACATATAACCTATAATCCTTATAATACACATAATCCCCACATACGATTGTTATAAACCATATAATCATTATCCCCTACAACCCATAAATACTAAACCACACAAATCCTCTCACATATAACCCCTAATATAATTCATGTAATTATTAATCCCTGATATAACCCCGATAACCCATAGCCATTAAATCCCTAACCATCATATCCCTTAAGATAACCTCAAAACTCTAATCCATAGCCAATACAATCTATACCACATAAACAATATAACACATAACTCCTATCACCCCTACAACCCATATCAACCCTTTAAATCTATAATCCCTTACCCACTAACATTATAACCCTAACGACTATAATTACTAATAACATTATAACTCTTACCATTATAATCACTAACACCTAACATCTAATATAACCCTTATAAAAACTTATAACCCCTAATATGTATAACTTCTAAACTTTATCACTACTTATCCCTAACCCTTAAAGCTTATAATTCTCAACACATAACCCTTATATGCTCTAACACATGACCCCCCTAAATTTCTAAACCCTACAACCTTTATTACCTATGACTCCTAACAATTATGAGCTCTAACCCATATTTCCCTTAACACATTAACCCTATAATTTCTAACTATTATAACCATTACCACCTATAACTCATGCAACCCTAATATAAACCATATAAACCCCAATCTCTCACTATGATAAAACATATCACAAATAACCTCCAATATAATCACTAACTCATACAACTATAGACCCTATAATTTCTAACCCCTATAACCTAACCATAATAATTGTGTATTCCTAACCCTAGACTTATATACTCTAAGACTAAACCCATATAACCACTTTAATATTATAACACATCATTCTTAATCCATATAAGATATGTTGGACTACTGAGAGGGGGGGTGAATCAGTAATAGAGCAATTTAATCCCTTTTAACCATATAATCCAAATGCTATATCAATGAAGCATTATTATCCAATAACTGTAGAGTAAATAAGAAATGAACAAATGAACAATCATACACATACACAGTACACCATGTTTTACGTGGAAACCCAAATCGGGAAAAAACCACAGAATGTTTTTTCTTATATGTCTTGAAGAATTACATTCATTGGAAGCA
>JZKD02S2047601.1:446214-460277 GCA_000966675.3 Picea glauca | reverse complement strand
GACCCCACAATGCCTCTCAAATACCCCTGTACTCGCTATAACATCCATCTGGCTACTCTGGTCATCATAAGTCTCTGCCCTGTGATGATGTCCCAAAGTGGGGACATTACAAATTTAAAAGCATATAACCCATCTCACATATATATACCATGTAATATAATTCATGAAACCACCAATCCATAATATAACCTTGATAACATGTGACCTTTAATCCATAACCACTATATCCCTTAAGACAACCTCTAACCCCTAATCCATAGCTAATAATATCTATAAGCCCTACCCATTATAACATGTAGACCGAATCCCTTAGAACCCTTAGCTCATATTAGCACACAGATTTATAAATCCTAATACATACATGGTTTATAACCTTTAATACACAATAAACCCTAACCCTTATAACCACTAAAAGTTATAACTCTACTAACCCATTTAACCCCTTCATACCTTTAACATATCAACCCTAATCCCTATAAGTCATCATGCTAACACTTGTGAAATTATAACCCTTAACCCATAAATAGTAGAAATGTTATAACTATGAACCCCTATAATCCCTAACTTCCAACTCTTATAAAATAACAACTCCTAACCTTTAAGTTTTATAACATCTAAACCTTATAGCCCTTAACATTGTCCTTAACACATATAACACCTAATCATTATAAATCCTTAATCTCATATAATTATAACCTCTAACACTAACATGTATAACCTCTATAACTACTAACATGTCAACTCTTATAACCCATTACCCCCTAAATGATATACCCTTAAAATTTTAATCCATATAACCTATAACTTAGCTTAAATCTAAATATATGTACCTCCTGAGAGATATAGTTCATAATATAACCCAAAATACCTATAATACCTAAACCTTATAACCTTTCACTACTAACTCCTCTAGCCATATCCCATATAACCCACAGTCCTTATAAAATCTAACTACTATACCCCTTAATTCTTAGATTCTTTATAATCCTTATAACTCTTTATTGTTATGACCTTCAACACTTAACCCTTATAACAACTAACCCTCAATGTTTATAACCCCAAATAACTAACCCTTAACATTTAACTCATATCACTATTACCCTTAATTATTATAACACCTTGCACATAGCCCCTATAAAAGATAACCTTTATAACCCTTAATATAACCCTAAACTATAACACCTATAACATCTATCATTAACCATTAACCATTATAATCATTTACTATTATAAAATATAACACTTCTAACCCTAAACAATAGCACCCCTAAATCCTCAAGCATATAACCAATAACATAACCCAAAACGCTAGTAACCCTTAACCTTAATAACTATAATGACCCCTAACCCTAAATTTCTCTCACCCCTAACTCTTAGATCACTTTTCCTTATCAAACTAGTCAATATAACCTGTATCCCCTATATTTATTTATCACTATAAACTTTATTTCACCTAACCATTAAATTTAATACCTAATCCATATAATGCAAACTTATATAACTCTTAATATTATAGCTTGTATAATCCATAATCCTTATAACTTATATTCCATAACCCCTAACCATTATGATTATAATATCCTCTAACCCATATAATTATTATCACACTTATCACTATAAGCCTTTATAATTGTTATAATTGCTAATGTATAGCCTCCATAACACCTACCAACTATATCTCTTATTTAGCCTAACTCCATAACCCTTGAACCTTACACCTATCACCCATAACTCTTCACCTCTATAACCCCTAATTAGTATAATGCTTAACCACTTAGCATTACAAACCTTAAAAATCCTATAACTTAATTACACATATAATCTTAAGTATCCTAGTTATCACCTTAATTTGACCTTTAACCCCTACCCTCTAAAAATTATAACACTTAATTCCTAATGACTCTAATATGTAGCCCTTACAACCCCTAACTTTTATAACTCTTAATTTAAATAACCTTTAACCCCTAATGTATAATCCTTAAACTCTATAGCCACTAATGATTTACCATAACACCCATAACCCTTAATGCTTGAATTTATTTCCAAACGAAGACCTTGTAGGATCTCCCCCTCCTCTTTGGAATATCTAGATAGAGTGTAGTTCAACCACTAGCCACAATAGTGATTGGTAACCCCAAGGAATTTGACAAGATTTGAATCTGTGACTCATGCTTTCTTGTCGACAACATTCCTTGGGAGGATGGTTCAACTGATTAAACTAACTTTTGGGAGTAATCCTTAATACATGTTATATATCCACTCGCTCTTATGATCCCTAATCATTATAACCCCCATAACCTTCAAACTTTATCACATCAATATCATATGAACCATGACCCTTATAATTCTTCTCACCCTTAACTCATATAACCACTAACATATCCTATATAAGCCCTAACACCATAAAGACATAAGCACCAACCCCTTTATAACTTAATATAAATCTACAACCACTATATTGAAATTTTAAACTCTCATACCTTTATCTCCTAATATAAGTTTTAATCTTAAATTGGTATAACCTATACAAACTCTAAAACATACAACATATAATATCTAGTCATTACCATTGTGAACAACTAATACTTAATCCTTATAACCATATTACTTTAATACTTAACCATTAAACCCTATAACCCTTATTCTCTAATATTATAACAATTATATAATGCAATACTAATATTTTTAACCTCCAAGACCAATAATACCAAGTCCCCCATAACCCATTCTAACTTATAGCCCTTATAGTCCCTATAATCCCTAACCACTTTAACTATTATCACATTTAATCATTAACATCCATAACCACTAGACCCTGGAAACCATAATCTCTAAGATATAATATCTTAATAATCTAACCTATGTCACCCATTAAGTCAAACCCCTAACCCTTGTAACCACTCAAACACAAACACTATAAAACACTATATCTAACCCTTAAAATTAAAGTCTTATATCCCTTAATTAGTAACCCATAATAATTAAAAACCATAACCTTTATAAACCCTACCACTATCACCCATATTACCATAAGTCTATAACATATCACCCTTATTCCCCAACACATATAACCCTTAAATAGCTAAATTTTATAACCTAAAACCCATACAATTCATAATCTATGCAACCTTTATAAACCCTAATAACTGACCCACATAATATCCAACACTATAACTCCTTTAAACCCTAACCCCTATAGCTTGTTATCTTTATAATGCATGTCACACATGATGCTTATAATCACTAGAACCCATAATGAATAATCCCCTTCAACCATATAATTCTCACCTATAAATTATTTCAATCTTAAACACTTATAATCCTTAATACCTAAAATTAAACTCGGTAACCCTCAACATTTATAAGGCCTAATATAATCCTTAAACCACAGTCATAAATATAAAACCTTGGCATCGTAACTTGGAACCCTTAACCCCCATGATATATATGTCAACCCTTATAATGCCTAATCCTTATAACCTATAACATGTAAGTTCTAAATCCCATATATCCCTATGCTTATAACTCTTATAACCTTTAAAACTCATATCCCTTATAATACCCAAGTTAACAATGTTAACCTATAATACTTAACCCCTAACCCTTATAATAAGTATGTCATAAACTTTATAATGAAGATAAAATCCACATCCCTAAACCATTTAACCCTTGTGTCCCCTTGAAGCTTAAATCCTAACCATTATATCTCATAATATAATCCATATAACTCATAAACTCTAAATATTAACATTTAAACCTAAACATTATAACCTTTAATATAATATTTAACTTGTAACCCTGATAACCTGCAAACATGATAACCAATAATTAATCTCCAACTCTTAAAATCTCTAATCCCTATCCACTGGGAAATGTAGCACAAATATCTAACCACTATAATCCTAGTAAACCCTAACATATATAATCCTAACTATTGTAAGCACTATTATTTAAATCCCCTAAAAAGTAAAATACTTAAATCTTAACGTTTTTAACAATTATTAACTACTAACTCTTGTAAGCACTATTATTTAAATCCCCTAAAAAGTAAAATACTTAAATCTTAACGTTTTTAACAATTATTAACTACTAACTCTTATATTTTATATAACACCTAGCCACATTGACTCCTCTCACTCCAGACCCTAATTTCATGGCATATAATATAATATAAAACATTACAATGTCACGACATATAATATAATATATAAATATTATAATGCTTAACCACTGGCTTCCCATACTTAGAATTGTTAATCTCTAATCCCTTACCAATACAATTCCTAAAGCTTAAACCATGTTCATTATAACCTCTAAAACTTAAACCATATAACCCATATCAACTAATCCTTAAATTATAACCCCAATGACATCTCACTACTAAACCAAAACACTTATAATCCTTAACCCTAAACCCCTTATCCCTATAACACTATGATCAAACCTATAGCCTATCACTTATAAACACTAACACTTCTAATAATTAACTTTTAAAACCCATAATCTATTTAACGACTTTAAACCATAATACCTAACCAACGTAACCCCTACAACCCCTAAATATTAACCCTTATAACCCTTCACATCTATAAACCTAAACCATTTAAAATGTTAATGGGAAAACCCTTACTACTTATAACATCTATAACTCAAGTACAAAAACCCTACAACCACCCACCCATAAACATTATATTACTCAACCCCCATAATGCCTAAAACATAAACCTCATAATTGTTACCACCTATAACCCATGTAATCCCTTACCATAACCCTAATATATAAGTTATCCCTCATAATTTCTAACACCTACTATTTAAACCTTAACACTTAACTCTCAACCTTTATAATCCATAATCCCTAATTCCTAATTTATATATCCCTAATAACCTCTAACACCAATCATTCATAAAAAAAAAAATTGTATAACCTTTATACCTTATATCCCACATCACCTCTTTCCTATAACCCCTAATTCTAATAAATTCTGACCCTTAATCTTTGTAACCCTTACAAATATACATATAACCCTTGGAACCTATAATCACTAAACCCTATAACCCTTATAACCTTCATGCCCTATAATTTTGTACCCTTAATTCCTAATCCTTATAATAATCCTTAAAAAAATTATAACATTTGTACCTTATATCCCACATCACCTCTTCCTTATAACCCCTAATTTTAATAAAACCTAACCCTCAATCGTTGTAACCCCTAAACATATACAAATAACCCTTGGAACCTTTAATCACTAAACCCTATAACCCATATAACCTTCACAACCTATAATTTTGTACCCTTAATTCCTAATCCTTATAATAATCCTTAAAAAATTTATAATCTTTATACCTTATATTCTACATCAGTGCTTCCCTATAACCCCTAATTCTAATAAATCCTAACCCTTAATCTTTGTAACCCTTAATCATATACATATAACCCTTGGAACCTATAATCACTAAACCCTACAACCCTTGGAACCTATAATCACTAAACCCTACAACCCTTGTAAACTTCACGCCCTACAATTGTGTACCCTTAATTTCTAATTCTTATAATATTTAACTTTTAAAACATTATAACTCCGATCAACAATATATCTTACAATATCTAAAGTCATTCTTGACATCTCATGATCCAACACCTTAAAATGACAAAAAGTCAATGAATACAGTCCACTTTGAGGGGGAAACCTCCTTTTACAATATATTCAATTCATAATAGAGTATGAGATGAGATGAGATGATCCTACGACTAGGTCTTCTTGATATATATATATATATATATATATATATATAGGAGACAAAGGTTACAATTATAATGAAGGGTTCTAGACAACATACAAATATAACACTATAAGTGTAATAATTCAATATCTAGGGCTTAATAAAGGGTTTTACACATATCACGGGGCTTTGTCTAGGTATTAACATGTCGCTCCCCTTAAAACACGTGTTTTCCTCAACACTTGACTAACCATAAGTGTTACTACATTAATAGCTCATCTTCCCACGTTGCCTCTTCCACTGGTAGGTTCTTCCATTTGACGAGGTATTCTGTAATTGCTCTATTTCTCAGCTACTTAATCCTTGTTTGAAGGTTGTTTCTGGTTCTAGTATGATTTTCCCTTCTTCATTAATCTTTGGTGAAATATTTTGGACTAGGATCTTGTTGTCGATTACCTTCTTTAAGCAAGAAACATGGAAGGCTGGATGTACATGTGAAGAAGGAGGAAACTCCAATTTGTAAGCCATACTTCCAATGCTTTCCAAAACCTTAAAGGGGCCATAATATTTGGGTGCTAATTTATTGTCCTTGTTTTGTTGCTTGAGGGACACATGTTTATATGGTTGTAGCCTCATAAATGCCCAATCCCCCACTTCAAATTCCCTTTCACTGCAATGCTGATTTGCTTGTTGTTTCATCTTATTTTGTGCCATAACCAGGTTGTCCTTCAATAGTTTGAGAACCTCTTGTTAGTTCATTATGTGTTCCTCCACTACTTGAACCTTTGTATTCCCTTTCAAGGGTGGTGTAATGGATGGAGGTTGATATCCATAAAGTGCCAGAAATGGGGACATTTTTGATGAAGTATGGAAGGATGTTTTGTACCACCATTCTTCCAAGGGAAACCACTTGACCCATTGTGTCTATTTATCAGATGCAAAGCAACAAATATATCCTTCTAGACATTTCTTCCCAATCTCAGTTTTTCCATTGAATTGAGGGTGGTAAGATGAGTTGTGAGCCAACTAAGTACCCAAACAAGAAAATAGTTCAATACAAAAATTTCTAGTGAAAATTGGATCTCTTTCATTTACAATAACCTTGGGGACTCCATGTAGCTTTTGAATTGTTTCCATAAATGTTGTGGCTACTGTAATTGTTTTAAAAGGATGAAAAAGAAAGAAAAAATGGGCATTCTTTGTCAGTGGATCCACTACTACCATGATGACAATATTCCTTTGGATTTGGGTAAACTTGTAATAAAATCCATTGAAACTACTTCCCAACATTGACTTGGTATTGTTAATGGTTGTGGGAGGGTTGGCATCTTGATTGTCTCTCCCTTATTTTGTTGGAAAACTAAACATTCAGACACAAAATTTTGAACATCAGTTTTAAGACCTTCCCAAAAAAATCCTTCTTGATCCTATGGTACATTTTCAAGAATCCTAAAGTATAAGTGTGCAATTCCATAAAGATATTATGTTTGAGTTTGGAAATCTTACATAAATATAGGCAAACATGATACCATAGAAAATCATTCTTCCATACAAAATTATCTAATGAACTGGGGTCCTCTTGTAATTGTTGAATGATCTTGCATACCTCTTGATCTTGCTTCAATTCTATCCTTTCTTCTTCCACAAAATCAGATTGTGGAATAGAAATAGCACATAGTGAACCTTTTGTTTCTTCTTCATTTCTTGAAAAGGAATCTACCACAATATTATGTTTTCATTTTTTGTAGATAATTTAAAAGTCATAACCTAGCATCTTTGTAGCCCATTTTTGTTTCTCTTCTGAAGATAATCATTGCTCCAATTACTTCAAACTATCATGATCTATTTTTACTTTGAAGTGTCTTCGTATCAAGTGAGGGCGCCATTTTTGAACTACATGTAGTATGACAAACATTTCTTTTTCATAGATGGGTTTGAGTAATTTTTTTATTTCAAGTTAGATGCCTTCAAAGGAAACCTTCTTGAATTAAAAATGCACCAATTCCATGGCCTGAGGCATCACACTCCACAATAAATGTTTTTGAAAAGTCAAATTTGGCCAAGACGACAGTTGTACACATAGCCTCCTAAAGTTTTTCAAAATATTTGGTTGTTTCTTCAGTCCAAGAAAATGCTTCATTCTTTAATAATGTTGTTAGAGGTGTTGCTATTTGACCATAGTTCTTGAAAAACTTGCATTAATAGCCTGTCAATCCTAATAATCCTCTAAGTTTCTTTAAGGTTTTGGGAATTGGCCATTCCCTCATAGATTTAATTTTGTTAGACACTTTTACACCTTCATGGGATACAATATGACCCAAATATTCCACTCCTTGAACCCCAAAGGAACTCTTGAAAGGATTTGCATAAAGTTGTTTCTCTTCCAATAGTTGTAATACTCTGTCAACATGTTGTACATGGTCTTCCCAAGATTTGTTGTAGATTAGTATGTCATCAAAAAATACACACAAATTTTCTAAGGAAAGGCTTGAAAATAAAATTACTCAAGCTTTGAAATGTTGAAGGTGTATTAGTAAGTCCAAATGGCATAAATAAAAACTCATAATGACCTTCATGTGTTCTAAAATTTGTTTTGGGAATTTCTTCATGTCTCATTATGATTTGATGATATCCAGAACGAAGATCCAACTTAGTAAAGAATTTTTCTCCATGCAATTCATCTAATAATTAATCAATGATAGGAATAGAAATCTTATCTTTGATGGTCATTTTGTTGAGATGTCTATAATATGGACACATACACCATGAACCATCCTTTTTTATAACCATCACCATTGGTGAAGAGAAATAACTTTCGCTAGGTTGAATGATGCCAACCTCTAACGTTTCCTAGATCATATGCTCAATCTCACTCTTATGTGCATATGGATACCTGTAAGGCCTAATGTTAGGGGATACACTTCCTGGTTGCAACTAAATAACATGGTCATGATATCGAGCAGGTGGAAGAACCTTAGGCATTTCACCAAATACCGTGGAATGATTATTGATAACTATTTGGAGATCTAATGGAGCAAAGGATATAAATGTTTGAACATCAAGTGAGAACAATTGTGAAATTACACCCTAGTGTCCCTTTTTGAGTAATTTTTTCATGCTATTATAGCTCATCACTTTAGAGGGTTTCCCTTGGATACCTCTAAGCTCAATTTCATTACCATTTGAGGAAAATCCCATGAAAAATATCTTGAAAATTAAGGGCGAATGCTCCCAATGATTATAACCATTGGACCCTTAATACAACATCAACACAACCCATTTAGATGGGAATAATGGGGCTATCCAAAAAATACTACCCCAAGTTGAGATTAATACTATGGAATTTCCATGAACAATTTATGGTACCTCCATCTGCAATCATTACTTACTTGAAACTGTGGTGCGAGATATACAAAGCAATTGAGATCTTTTACTAATTTGTAAAAGATGGACACTTGAAATGATGAACAATAGTAGAATAGGTACTCAAATAGAATCTCACACATGCACAAGAATTTACCCTGACTATATGACCAACAAACAACAAAATGCTTCGTTGTGCCTCACTGTTGTTATAAACCAACACTACTAGAAAAAATCCTTTGTTTCCCTTTTACATAGTAAATTATACTTTGTTTCCTTTTCAACTGTGTATATCAACAACAATAAATTAACTCCAGCAGTACCCTTTCTCACTGTGAGAATAATAGACAACACACTCATACACCACCCACTCTCGTTTACCTACAAACAATCAACTTCCCTCCACTCTTGTGCTACATAAAAAGTGAGTGATGAAGAGGGGTCAAACTCTGTATATACTAGGCACAGGAGGGAGAGAAGAGTGGACTCGAGTTAGGGAGCAACATGCATGTATTTACAACTAGAATTTACAACTCAACTTGAATTGTAATTTGAATTTTGACTAGACTTTGCATAACAACTCTCCCTTGAGACTTGGCTTTGCATGGAATGACAACTCGACATGCCAACTTGACATGCAATTTGACATGCAACTCAATATGCAACTTGACATGACACTCGACATGCAACTTGAGTTTAAACAACTCGAACTTGACATGCAACTTGACTTTTACAACTTGAGTTTGACTAACTTGAACTAGACATGCAACTCGGCTTTTACAACTTGAGTTTGACAACTCAAACTAGACATGCAATTCGAATTTTACAACTTGAGTTAAGCAACTCAAATTTATTTTCATGGTGGATCATGTTACACGTGCCAATGCACATGATCAATACATTTACATTATTTGCATAAGGAAGATTGTTTCTAGCTCATAGGAATTGTACATTCAACCTAACTTTTGCTAGATGCCTTGACTTTTTCTCATGGCTCACAAGGCTTAACTAGGCTCACAGAGGTTTTACGTTCCCCCTGAATTTTTCACTAGTCTATCTATGCTCACATAGGTTGTATGTTTCCCCTACCATTTTCACTAGAATGTCGATCCTCACAGAAGTTGTACATTCCCCCTGACTTTTGCATTAGACTTACATATTGACTTTTTTCTTAGACTTACAAGGCTTCTTCCTTTGACTTGGCTAGAATCATAAGATCATATAACATCTCGTTCGTCCTGACTTTTTTGTTGGAATCACAAAGTTTGTACGTTACCCTTGGATTTTGTCAATCCCTCACAAGACTGGTTGATTCTCCAAATCTCCCTGGCTAGCCTTAGGGTGGCCCACATGGACTCTCATTGGAGAATGACTGTCGATGGTGCCAAATTTAACAATCCTTGGGTGGTAGATTAATCTAAATCAAATCTATGCTAGATTTAATACCAATATATTAGCATTCCCAAACCTATATTCATGTTGGTATCGTAGAAAATATAAGAAAAAGATGCTTTCATTTTCTCTGGAAGGAAAAGAAAAGAAAAGGAGGCGTCCCTCTGGTAAAATGCCAATGGATTGCCAAGAAAAATACTGTGGGGGGTTGGATACTGAAGAATACTCATCATTTTGGGGAAGTATGGGTTTCCAAGAGTCTTTTGAGGATCATATAACATCCAAGTTTGTGGCAGGATGTAATCAAACCAAAGTACATTATACCCTTTCATTTGAACATTGGATAAGATCTAGGATAAAACTTGTGGCAAGTAGGCTTAGATTGGTGTAACACAGAGGTAGTCCTATCACTGTCACCCCAATAGGGTACCTCTTTCTCTTTATGGGAAGGATAAATCCACTCCAAGGGAGATGTCCCAAGCCCTAGGGGGTTTGAGGAAAGAGAAAAGGTAAGGCTAACCACCTCTCTCTCTAGGTCA
Organism: Picea glauca; assembly: GCA_000966675.3. Classification (NCBI taxonomy): domain Eukaryota; kingdom Viridiplantae; phylum Streptophyta; class Pinopsida; order Pinales; family Pinaceae; genus Picea; species Picea glauca. The sequence goes on along the minus strand of JZKD02S2047601.1, from coordinate 449,256 downwards.
CTCAAAATAGACTTAAGTCTTGTTGGATGAAGCAAAGGGGAATAAAGTGTACCTGCCCCTTACCAATAAACAACAAAAGTTATGGCAACAACAAGTGATGATGAATTCTTCTACAAGACTTTGATTTTATAGAGATGACTTCTATCAATCAATGTATGAAGCAAGTGATAAATATATAGCAACAGTAATTAATTAATGACAATTGTAATAACATCTATAAAATGCACTTGAATAGACAATATAACAAGATATTGTGAAGTCTTGAAATGATAACACTTGTCTCATACAATTTCTAGATATGTATCAATCAAAAAATAAACTCTAACAGATTGTCAATGATAACTATAGAAACAAAAAAATAAAGTAATGACAACAATAGTAAAATCTTCAGAAAAGTATTTATAGAGGTAATTTGATGCACACTTTAGTCTTGGTTGATTGTACTTTGCCTTATACAATTTATGGATTGATTTAAGTGTTCAAATAAGTTTGGATAGGCTGCAAAATGATGTATGTAGCAGTGATTATGACAGCAACAACTTAGTGGTTAGTATTCCTAGACTAGTTTAGCAAGTTAGTTTAGGTTAGTAGGATATTAGGTAAAGAGATTGTGTTTGCAGTTTGATGATTCTTGTCAAGAAACAAGGGTTGAATACTAGTGCCTTTTAGGGGTAAGTGGATTCAATGTGGGTGGCTCCTTCTAAGGCTGCAAATTAATGGTGATACACAAAAGTATAAGAGGGAAAAATCCTAGGAGAAGTAGTAACTTAAGTCCTCCTAGATTTTGACCTCAAGAGACAAAGTGCTAGGATGTAGGCACTTCTAGGCCCTAGTGTCTTGCTCTCCTTATCCTTTTTATGGAGTATAATTTATCCAACAATAACCAAATGCAAACCCTTAGAGTGCTAGCAATTCAGGGCTCTAGGGTTTCACTAGTTACTAGATCAATTTAGTGAAAAGCTTGGAAAATAAGAAGTAAGAAAGTAGCAACTTAAGTTTCTTACTTCAAGCATTAAATACACCATGCAATTTAATAATATTGTATGAGAAAATAAAACCATACAATAAACCATTAAATAGATGACAAAATTCATATTTCACTTACTTTCACCAAGAATAATCATGAGAATACGATGCAAGATCACCATAAAACTTCAAAAAATGATCCAAGTTGCAAAGATGAGCCTTAAACAAGAGTGGCGCCTCACAATTTAAGCCAATAACCCTAATAGGGCGCAAATTTCAGACTTCTTGTCTGCAAGGACAAGTTATGATTAAAATGAATGTCACTTTTTGCTTATTTATACAAAATTTAACCTAAAATTAATTTCAGTTCATAATTATTGGGTTGACCTGGCCAGCTTTTTACACAAATTAAATTTGGACAAAATAAAATTAATTTTCATCTAAAAATGATTAGGAGATCAAATTTTGCTCAAAAATTCAAATTGCCCAGAATCGCTTCAAACCGGACGAGAGCGTAGACCTCGTCGTTGCGAACCCAATGCAACTTGTTTCGTCTCAAACAGACATCGGGAGTGAGAGATATTGCAATCTGTTCGGAATGTCAAACAGGCAAAAAAGGGGGCGTTGACTGTACAGTCCGTACAATATGACGTGGCAGGGCCGTACAACCATACGCTAACGTGGCATGTGATGACATGGCAGAGTTTGGTTGGCAGTTGAGGGTGAATGGTATCTTGACACATGGCATATTTTTGATCAATGGTAAGGTGCCACGTGGCCCAGTCATGGGCTGCCACCTGGCACCCCTTTATTGGCTTATGGTTTATTGGTTCAAAATTATGGAGTCCATGGGATTCGAACCCTGGACCTCCCACACTAGTCAAAGGTTTGGTAAAGTACGTCGTGTCAATGGGTCACACGTTGATCCTTGTTAGCTATATGTATTTTAAAATATTTGAATTGATGTAACATTTGATTCGACGGGGGGTCGGGCCAGGGATTAGCCCCGACCCGAGGTTTTATTATGTTACACATATGGCCATGCCATATTATTTGCGCGAGAGTTGGTGTTGTACACGGAGCCAGCCCTGGTTCTATATATAACCATAATGCAAAGCGCATGGATTTTGGTTTATGGCAAGCGGTTGTGCCTCCGGTCATATAGCCCATGACATTTGACCTTGTCATAGTGTGCCTGGGGATGTTCAATGGTTAGCATGGTTTTAATGCGTCGACACTTGGCGTATAACTATTGGCTTTGAAAAACGGTTAGCCTTTTGCTTTAGTGCGAGGTCGTATGGACCCCCATGTGCCCAGGTGCCAGGCGGTTAGGGGCTGGTGTGTCCATAACCGTCCTACAGTTCACACCATTGGTGCAGTTGAGCTCAGTGCTGGGTTTTCACGCTTTAAATCGCATGTGTGCCAGGTTCATGGAACAAGGGTGTGTTTTGTAGATGCAGAGACAACAAGCTTGAAGGGGGGACTTCCATGAGGCCTAACTTCTTCGTTTTTCGACCGATTGAGGTGCCGAAAAAGCCCAGCTAGGGGTTTTTGGATGCTCTGAAGCCATTGGAGCAGTTGGTTGGTCAGTTTGAGCATTTTAAGGCATGTTTTTTTATCACTTTGAGCAATTAATAATAATGATCCATTGGAAGCTGGACCAGGAGATGTAGCCGAAGAGAGGGGTGAACTTCTTTATCAATTGTTGTGTTTATGTGCTTATGTTCATTGATTATGATGCTGTCTATTTGTATCTTGTATGAGTAATCCTTTTAATTAATGTGTCGCAAATTTGATCCATTTTCTTTTTAACACATAACATTTACTTGCAAATAATTTCAAGATTTTCAAGTCTTCTTCATTTTTAGATCAAGTTGGTATTAGAGCATTGGTTTTTGAAGACTTGATTGTTTGCAAGTGTTTGTTTCTGATGCTCACAAGGTTGAAACTCACAATAGGACAAGGTCAACTTGTGGAGCCAAGTTCTCATCTGACAAGGAGGAAGCATATACCATCACCGCAAGTTTCAGGGAGGCATTCACCAAGTATGGCTCATGAAGAAAGTCATGAACATGT
>JZKD02S2047601.1:380804-407618 GCA_000966675.3 Picea glauca | reverse complement strand
AAAATTTGAAAAGCTTGGGAGGTGACACCCTCCCATCAATAGATTCCTTCAAATAGAGAAAGTTGTTTGTCCGAGATAGAGCCTCCTTGGATAATCGATCAACTTCCAAATTTATTTCTTGGTAGATATGGCAGAAAGAAATATATTGAAATGAATCCACAACAAATTTTAGAAGTGCTCCTATATTTTGCAACTCCAGATTTTCCAACCCCCAAACATTGTTCATCCAATCAATGACCATTTTAGAGTCCCCAAAAACTTGTATAATTCAATATTGTGATTTTTTGCACAATGAAGAAGCTCAAGAGGTGTCAATAGTTCAGCTCTCTTATTGGTTCCAACATCCAAGTTCCCATTACCAGAAATATAATGCGAGTCACTGAGAAAAAGAACAAACCTGATACCACAAATTTTGTCCACACCTTGACATGGTCCATCAAAAAAGATCTGAGGCTTTGATTTATTGATTGTTGTGGAACCAACACTACAGTCCTTCTGCGACTTTGTAATCACCTAGTAGAATTGATATAAAGTCGAGGCCTACTATATAACCTTAATGTTGGGCCAATATTTACCCTCGAACAAACTGACATTCTTTTCCAACCAAAGACCTCAAGAAACCAAGATTGGAACAACTCGAAAAGTTTTCAATGTATTTTTAGTAAAAAATCCTCAAAACGATCTATAATGGAATCATTTTTGCATACACAGCCCATCCCCATATGGTCACCAATTTCTTTCCATATATGGCACGTATAGGGACAAAGTCTAAAACGATGCAGATTAGACTCCTTTATCATTTTACACAATACATAGTATCCATGCCCTTGTTTGTCGCTATGTTGCATTCTATCCCCGGTAAGTACCTTGCCCTTCAATATTAGTTAAAAAAATAGAATTCCCTTTGGAGGGCCCTTTATCTTCCATATATGATTATACCACCAATGGTCGACTTCACCACCAATTGATAAGAGAGCCCTATAACCCAACATTGTCGAATAACTGCCTCCAACTTTGTTATAAATACAAACAAGTTCATCTTCCCAATTGCTCAACTTCACATGTTCTCTTTGCAATTCTTGAATAAAATCAGACCATTGGTTATGCCATTGCTCCTCCAAATGTATATCGTTTGCTAATTTCCAACCTCGTCTCCACAAAGAAGTGGTACTCCTATTGACAATACGATTGAGAGTACACAAGTTATTTTCTTGAAGAAATCCAACCAAGTTATCGGGGAGAAAGATATTAAAAAAGCATTCCAATATCGCATCTCTACCCACTTGAATCTTCATACCTGATCCCACCTTCTAGAATAAAAAGTTTCCCATGGTTGGAAACACAATTGATAGATTCTTTCATTGAATCGATGCTATAGTGTGAATCTTCTGAAGGCAACGTATCCAGTCAAGAATCATGCCCAAATCGATATATTTTGCACATAAGATACAACACCAAAGACTATCATGTGTGAGGAAGACCCATAAGGTCTTAGTCGCTAGTTCTTTGCAAAATAAGACTAGGTCCTTGAGGCCCCACCCATCAATCGATTTAGGATGAGAAAGGGCCTTCTAACTAACAAGACGAGAGACGAGATAATTAGTAGCACCTTTCCATAACTAATTATAACACAATTTCTTGATCTTAACCAATATTCCTTTTGGAATAATTGCCAACAAATGCCAATAGACCAAAATGGATTGGATTATAGATTTGATGAGGTTGAGACATCCACCCCTGAATATCCATATATTACACCATAAAGTAATCATCTTCTCAACTTTCGAGACCTACCATCCCTAATGAGTTATGGTATAGCAACTTGGCTTGAGCCGATACCCCAAATATTTCAACCCATCATAAAGATCAAAGGAGGGGTAAAGAAAAATATTTCCCATCTCATGTTGCAAGACCACATCACAATTCGTATAATGTATAGAATATTTCCCTACATAGATCATCATACCAAAAACCTTTGTTATGATCAAATGCCTTAAAAATGATAAAAATTCAATGATTACAATCCACTTCGAGGGGGAAACCTCCTTTTACAATATATCCAATTCATAATAGAATACAAGATGAGATAAGATGATCGTAGGACTATGTATCCTTGTTATATATATAATATACAAAAGGTACAATTATAATGAAAGGATGTAATGAAGGGTCCTAATTAACATACAAATATAATACTAGAAATGCAATAATTCAGTATCTAGGGCTTAATAAGGGGTTTTATACATAACATGGGAATTTGTGTGGGGATTAACAAAATCACAAAAGAGATCAAAAATTCCTTTGAGAACACACCCCTCTGCGACCACACAATTACTAAAAAGTAAGATGGCGTCCACGAACAATAAGTGGGTGAGTGACACAACACACCTGATCCTAACACCTTGTATCCAATTGCCTCGTCGATCAAATAACCCTTCAAAAAACCAAATTGTTTCGATGTGACAATCCCTGATAATATAGATTTGATATGCATAGCAATGATTTTTGTCACTATTTTATATAAACTATTAATAATTCAACATGAAGAAAATCGTCAAAGGACGACGGTTGATCAACTTTGGGGATCAATGCAATAAAATTTGAATTAATACTACCAAGAACTTTTCCATATATACAAATCTCTTCAACTACCCTAAGAATATCATCACCTAGTAAATCGAAAAAACCTTCATAAAATTTTCTCAACCAACCATTGGGCTAAGGGCTCTTGTCCCATTCGAAGGAGCAAAGAAATTCCTGAAGTTCTTCCTTTGTGATCTCATTAAACATCATTTGGTTTTCTTCGTCACCTACCAACTAAGAAAAAAAGGATAGTAGTCTAAGCGTTGTATACATTTTGAATTCTAAAGATTCCTAAAAGAGTGTTTGAAAGTGACGGACTACCGGCGTGGCCAAATCCATGAAACTATGAACTTTTGTGCCTTCATCTCCCAACAACTCCCATATAGTGTTATATATCTTCCTATAGTTTTCACAACAATGAAAGAATTTGGTATTTAAGACACCAATATCTAGCCAAAGTGCCCTGCTCTTTAAACGCCACTCATTTTCATGTTCCACTAAAATAGAGTGACAGGCATATTTCAAACCACGAACATGATCAACATCCACAACACCTCCCTAGAGAAGAGAGATACAATCATAAATATGAGAGAGATCTTCCTTGATATCACGAAGGAATTTCCCTAAGCCTTCATATGCACAATGTCCCATTGAAAAATGGCATGCTTCAACTTCTGTAGAGAATCCACAAACTATCGAGGTGCTCTTATTCCTTTATTAGGATAAAATTTTACCCAATGAGCTTCTACTAGAGACTGAAAGTCCTCAATCCCAATCCAAGTTGATTTGAATTTAAAGGTTTCCCTAGGCGATCCCTCAGAGCATCCAACTCCAAAATTATAGGGTAATGGTTAGAACATTTGACATTTCCCACCCATGATCTATCTATACTTATATACTGTAATAAAGAATTATGTACCAGAAAACGGTCCAACCGCTTGTGTATTCCATCTAGACTTGATTTGTTGTTACTTCAGGTAGGACTTAGAGAGGTTGGATTAACATCCACCAATCCTGATGATTCCAATTTATTATGAAATTAGTAAGTCAAGGGATCCTCTCTAGCCGAATACCCCCAAATCTCTTCGCTACCCAAAGAAAAATTCTAGTCACCACTAATGATAATATTTTCCACCTGTAAGGAATGAGTGTTCAATAATTTGTCCCAAACCAAGAAGGTATGATTCGATGCCTTGCAATGAACCTCCACAACAAAACCCCATTTCAGAGAAAAACAACCGATAAGAGAGATAGTCAGACAGATAAAAGGAATGATACCCACCGACAAGCCCTTTGAATCCAACCCAATGAAATCCCATCCCATAAAAAGTTTCCCCACCTCATATATGATCTGATCAAACATCTATATCGTCTCCTGAAATAACATTGTATCAAGTTGTTCATGTCCTATAAACCTTTGAAGGGAGATATTTTAAGGTCGTCCCCCTAGACCCCTCACATTAGTCAACAATATCTTCATGAATGAGGAGCAAAGGGGGAAACACCTACTCTAAGTATCCCAGAGATAAGTCTTTGATGTCCTTGAGAGACCTCATGAGACACATTTTTCTATGCATGTTTAAGGGTGGATTTTCTCCCTGCTTTTGAAGGCCAAGGATCCTTAGTGGAAGCATTGTCCAAGCCCCAAGAGGTAGAGAACTATGGAGTAGACCTCAGTGTAAGTAAGTATGGATCCTTCCCTAACAATGAAGAATTCGAGATAGATGAGCCTTCCTTATGGGAACCCACCGAAGGGACAAAAATATGATCAGAGTCTTCCCCTAAATTAATAATAGGGTTCTTCAGAGGAAAAATATCCTCTAAGCTTGTAGGAAGAACATCCAATGGAGTGAATAAGTCGACGGGCTCATCCTTCCAAACCCCCAATGGAGTGGAAATGCCACCAGTCCTACCCCACCCTTCCCTTGAGAAAAATCCCTTTTGAGTAGAAGAAGAAGCAAAAGCATCAAGGGTGATGGACTTACCCAAAACCATTCGCTTTTTCATATTGTCGAACCATAATGCCTCAATTTTTCTCCATTATGTTGTCGAGAGATCGAGGTCCGCATCCAAAAGATTTGTGGGAAGATGATTAGCAGTAGCCTTTGACCCAAGGCCTGACAATCAAACCAAATATCCCCAACAATAATCCCATCTTGACCATGATGAGTCGATGCTCACACAGGATCCACTGAATTAATTTTTTCATGAGACGATGATGACAATCTTGATGCACCACCTTTTTGTATGACCTTCAGAGTTCACAATTCATGAGGATTAGGAAACACACATGGAAATCGTTGATTCTCTTTGAGGAATTTTTGGTCACAGTCCTCAACAACATGTTTGACACTATGGCATCTTAGACATCGAAAATATATGTTCAGATAATCTAGTACTTGGACATAAGATCACTTTCTCACCACCAATTTGATAGATTCATATAGACCATCAGATGGATCCAAATCGACCAATATACGAGACACTACACGACTTGCCGAAGATTTAAAACTAATTTCTTTTACTATAAAATTACCTAACACATTTCCAATGGCCTGAAGACCCTCATCGGACCAATAATCCAATGAAAGATTCGACTTTTTAATCCAAGCCGGAACACTCTTGAAACCTTTGACGTTGGCATTAAATAATGGGTGCTTGAATTTGGCACATGAAACTCGGTGGTCCCAAAACCATCGCACTGAAATGATCCTAATCAAATCGTCCTTCTCTTTGAAAACAAAACATATCCAACCATGAGATAAAATATGAAATACATGGGAATACCCCAAAACTGGTACCCAATGAATCACCATCCACCGAGTAAGAACCCCCACTGACAACAATTACCAAACCTAACCACCAATGCCCTCCCATCCAAATCAACTATCTGCAAAACTTGGAGATCCTTCCCCGCAACTAAAGCAATATCTCCACCTCAAGAGTGCTTTGTTATCTTTTGTTTCCTCCCAATATCCCCTAGAATAGGCTTCACCATAGCTAAATCTTCAAAGCCAAGTCTGCTACCACGAACCCAGATCCCCCAACGCCCAAAAACCCTACCACCACACTAGTAATCAGAGATGGAGCCAAACAAGGAGCGAATCCATCCCCATGCAAATGTTTCGATGGAGAAATGGTATCTTGATACGTCAAAATATCAGTATGACAAAATCGAGGCAAGGATGGGCTCAAGGCCTGACAAAATCCAATAGATTTGTCAATGAATGAGTTGGAAGGATCCCAACCCGTAGGCTTATTAAAGGCCCCCACCTTGGGATCCACTTGACCCCCCATGCGAAAAAACACTCTCTACGACTTATTCAAGCTTTGAGGAGATAGCCAGTTGAGGTGGATCCTCCATCAAGCTTCCTTGTAGACTTGCCACATGTCGCTCTATAGAAATCATAACCCTAGGGTCTATCTTGTCCCCCCCCATGCCTATATATATCCATCTAGCTCATTGTTCCAGTATTTATTTCTCCACTATATATTGCACTTAATTGCAAAGGTGAGGCTATTTCATCTCTTTAAAAAAATGCACAAATACATGTGTATACATGCATATTTAATAAAACAAAATAAGATTGTATTGTCCTTAACATAACATACAAAACCAAATTCATCTAGTGCATAGCTGTAATATTTATTTCTCCACTACATTTTTCACTGTGCGAGAAGGTGAGGATAATTCATCTCTACTAAAAACATGAAAATTTTAAAATTTTAATTAAAAAGAAAAAACATATACACCAACTTTCTCATTCTATATGCTCGAGTGAGAGAAGATAAAAAAAAATTATTTCAGCATAAAGTTTTAAATGCATGCATGTGCATGCAACTAATCAAAATAAGATTGTATTGTCTTTACAACTGCATACCATACCAAAACCATCTAGCTCATAGCTACACTATTTATTTCTCCAGTGTGTTGCTAAGAAATCTTGCAATACTTCCATTTATCATCCATTTTTATAGATTAAAAAAAATTACCAATAAATTCTATTGGTATCCTACATAACATGTCATCTCGTGCTCTTTACAATTCTTTGTGCAACCTAAACCCATTCCTCAATATGTTGTCATTCATTGTTCCAATTTCCCTCATTGGTACTCACATTTCATCCACTACTTTCAAGCCTACAAGTGTTCATCATCTCCATGTCCACCATTCCTTCACCACCATTTTATTGTCATTCATCTACATCTGTTTCTAATCTTCATTCTTTAACACATATAGAAAATGTTCCATCGAACCACTACATTGTTTGTTCACCCACCAAACATCTCTTTCTTTCTGTCACTGCTTTCCATATATAATGTGTTACTTGACAATGTAGACAGTTACTGATCAAGATCACATTACCCAACCTAAGAAAGAGAATGAAAAAGTAACAGATTAGGATTAATATTCTAGCCACAATAAAGATGAAAATACACCATCCTGAGATAGACAACTATTGAATCATGTGTAAACATGTTATAATTTTAGAAACTGAAAGAAAATCCTGACACTAACAATGAGGGAGACATTGATGCCAATTCCCAAAACAACGAATAATTACAAAACATGGTTCATTTAAAATTTACATTCATGCCAACAAGCAGATAATCTCTACAAACTTGAAGCACTCAACCATGTGCACTTAATTTTCAATATATGTGGAAAAGTCATTTGCACTAGCATCAACCAACTTTGCAAGCAATACACATATTTTAAGATCAATCAACGATTCTAATCTCGCGACATCCCACCGCATCTATATAATGAAAAAATCCAATGGAAGAATACATAGTCAACAAAAGAAATTTCAAGAATTGTCATCAATGTTGAAATGTCATCAATGTTGAATGTTTATCCTTTTATTCATGGCAAAAGATAAACACCTTTTACAACACTATCTCGAGCCAAACATATTTTGGAAAAAAAATCCTCAAAGAGTATGGCATACTTTTGACAATAAAACTTCACAATTTTTAAATTATACTTCAAGGTAACTTAAGAGGGTTAGACATCTATTGATATTATTTATGGATTAACAAACAATCTTATTAATTATGAATAAAATCAATCATACTATTAATCATGCCCAAAATGACTCATCGGATAAAGAGATATGGTAATAAGAGTAAGTTAATAAGTAGATAAATTCAACTATTTTACGGTAAAAATTCTTAATTATTCCTCAAATTCAATAGGAATTTTACTATAAATTATAGTTTCACTTGAAATTTTAAATAAAACTTTGTTTTTTGGGTTTTGGTCCATTTTAAAACCACTCCAATTATTGAAATTTCAAAAAATTGAATAAATCAAGATGAAACTTTACTTCACCTAAAAAAAATTAACTCATGGAAAGAAGTATTGAATTTTATCCACTTATTAAGTCACCCATTAATAATTACATGTAAACATTAAAAAGAATTTTACATTAAAAAGAATTGTATCCACTTATTAGTCACCAATTAATAATTACATGTAAACATTAAAAACATGGCAACATATCATTATATTCCATATTTATATATTTATCATGTCCTTATAATTTATTGTCACTATGGATCATAGCAATGGTCGTAATTGCTACAAATTGCTCTTTCGTGTTGTTTTTTCCAGGAGTCAAAGTCTTTACAACCAATAGTGCTCTTCCATTAGGTTTTCCATAAAGGATATGCTATGACATGACAAGAAGCCTAGTTGTGCAACACAGTAAGCACATCCTCTTGCCTTCCCCTATAGGGATTGCTAAGATGCATGGATGTGATATCCCTTCAGACATAAGTGGTAGGCATATTTTCCCTTATAAAACTGGCATTGTGTACATCCTACCAAGCATTGTGTTTTCTCCGAGAAAAAAACTTGTTTGGGGAAGTTTCCAACCTGAAGGTGGTCTCTAGGTTCCGCTGCTGAAAGCCAGCCGACACTAGGAATTGAGATCTATTGGCTGCAATCCCCTTTCCCCAACAAACGATGCTGCAAAATTCAACCTTTAGTAAAACTTGAGTCATTTGCCATAGTAATATATTGTTCGATAGGAACAAGAATAGTTACTCAGCTGGAACTTTTAAGCAATTTGATTTCACAAGTGGTCAGTAAAAGATCGCCCAAAGAAACTTTATGCTTGGTGAGATCTATTTTCAATGTCCATATCTACTTCCTTAAGTAAGTGTGTTCTAGCTATGCACCCTGGATTAGTCATGGGATTGATGAAAATTGAGTACTTTCACTTGGCATCTCTACTTGGCACCGTTTTTTTGATCAAGGTTGCACCTCCGTGATCACTTTGATGTACCTATGAGATCCTTGGTTAGGATTACAATTTACAGTCAATATAAGGCATTATAAGTTCGGAATGTACGTATTGTTACGCCTTTGGATTTCATAAACCATGAAAAGTAAAACCTCTAAATAGTATTATGGTTTCATGGGAAAAGTATTTAAGGAGATTCTAGATCATTTTCATACATCTATATGTCCAACTAACATTCTCCCAAAATAGGTTTCCAATTCATAAATGAAAAAATAACTAGGGAAATAAAATATACTTTCCTGAAACATTCTAATTTTCTCTGCTACAATGTACTGTGCAAGAAAATGTAACCATAGACCCTACCAGCGATGACTATAGATAAATTTTATATTGTGTTTAAGGATTTCTTTTTTGGGTAGTGGGGGTGGGGTCTTTGAAGACAAGGTTTCCCTAAAGAACCAAATAAATTGGGTTGATTGATTTTTATAGATGATTTGGCCAGAAGAGACTAAAAGTTAGATTCTTAATAGCCAATGAAGAAAGGATATTCCCTATAATAGCCAAACTTAAACTCAACTATTTGATGCCATAGCTTGAGAGGATACAATGCATTTAACCTGCAATAACTGGAACTTAAGCTATATTCCAACTTAGAGATGAGAAGGAAAATAGAATATGAATCATAAGACAACTCTTGGATGGAACATAACGACGTGATAAATATAAAACAAGATGGAAATTGGGAAACATAAACCAAATGACATAAGAAATAGAATGGACAAAAATTAGTTTATGTTACTCTATGGAACAATAATGTTGACTTCTACATAATTTCCATTTGGCTTTGCCATTTGAGAGCAAGAACTGTCGAAACTTCAGTTTTTCAATTATTCATACATGGAATAAATCCCATCCTCAAAGACACATTTATGTGTTTGATTGCCTTCTTTTTTCCTATATGATTCAAAAGAGAACAACTCTTGGAAGGACATAAAGGAACAATAAATACAAACCAAGACGATAATTGGGAAACAAAAACTGCCTGATACAAGAAATAGAACATGTCAATGGACAAAAAATAGTTATGTTACTCAATTGAACAATAATGTTGGTTGCTACATAATTTCCATTTGGCTTTTCCATTTGAGTGTTACCACTGCCAAAACTTTAGTTGTTCGGTTACTTTTTGCATGGAATAAATTCCATCCTTGGAGATGCACGCATTTATGTGTTTGATCGCCTTCTTTTTGCCTCTCATTCACCTAAATGCAAGCCAATAGAAATATCCCCACTAGAACCATATTTCACATCCCTAAATGCAGATAGGTTCTCACACTTTGGACTTTTAGCCTGCTCTGGATGACCCAATGACCTATGAAAATCCTTCATAAATGGGTGCTCAACACTTGTTGAAGGCTCAACCAATCTTTTCATGAACTTTGACTACCTAAATATTGGGTTCACTTCAGCTCCACTCGGGAGACCCGAATGTTGTGTATGAAAGTTGGACATGTCTTCATGATCGAACTGTATAAGTGGGCATGTAATACCCCCAGTTTAATCCCTGGATTAGCAATGTAAATATGTATATGATGAATGGCTAGACGATGTAATATGTAATTGTAGAATGATAATAATAAAAATAAACATCATTGGCTACATAAAAGGAAGGACAAGAACATGGAGGGCTATGATTCGACATGAGAAGAAAGAAAGGGGGCTTAGGGGGGATCAAAGGGATCCAAATCCAAAATATTATATTTTATTCCTAATCCTGTGTCTTGTACATTATGTCATCCTATGTCATGTTAACAGTGGGATTATTTTCCAAGTGAGATATGTGGGCTTCTTAGGAAGCCATGTGATGCATTATTAGCATGCAAATATATACCAAAGTTTAAAGGCATGCAATGGGATTATTCTGTCATTCTTCCTTGGGGAAAGGAAGGTCCAACTTTGAAATCAAAAACTTATCTCATTCCCCTTTCCTACAAAGATGATTCACTAGTCAGCAAAGAAAATGTAGAGGATGCTTGTTTCATCATCATTCAAAGTGTGAGAACAAATGATTTGTTGAAATTCCAGATAACAAAGAAAACATAACATCAATCATTTTGTCAATTCTATAAACCCCTGCATTTCAAACATGAAAATAATTAGAGAATTACTTTAGCCATGAAATGCCTCTAAATATCTCTCAAAATATTCAATCTCGTTGCAGCACATTGAAATGCATTCATACCTCAATCTTTCTTAATTACCTATCCAATATGTACACATTAGCATTCTTAAGCTTAATCCAAAAAAGAAAAACATACATAAAAAAGCATCAAACATCAATCATAAGATCATCTCAATACATCTCCCTAATCCCAACTTAATAGCCTATAAAACCTAGTTCATATAGGATACAAACTTGTGTTGCCTCTAGTAGCAACCAAGATATAACTAATGTAAATAAATTGTCCTAACTTCTAACTCTCATAAGGCATAATTCAAGAAACTACACTTGTAGTTATTTAAACACAATGCACAATGAAACAACCCCTTTTTCTACTTTGAACAAACTGCCAATAGAAAATAAAACCAGGATAGAGCAATAAAAACATAGCACTATAATTTCCATCCAATATGCACAATGATAATTTCAATAAATTAATAAAACTCAGAGAAAACAAAATCCAGGGTCCAGTTCAGACCTCCAAGACCTCCAGCACCAGTGATCAGGTCAAGTTGAAGTAAGTCTAGCAGATGGACAAGGTCAACACCATTGATCTAGTTTTCAGGACTAGAACCATTCTTCAGTTTCAATCGCGCGGGGTTGGTCGTGCCACCCCATATAAATCCAACTAGCCTTGGCTTCTTGATCTAGATTATTTTCAACACTAAATGAGAGAAAAGATATAATAAATAAATGTACAAAGATATCTCAGATCTCCAATAATATAACATAAATATATCAGAGATGCAACCATAAACACGGAGATACAATAATACACAATTTCTATTAATGAGTGAAATGTACAACACTGTAGAAACACAGAGTGAAAGACTCGCTAGAATGGTGGCAGCTTATCTCTGAGAAGATAAGTGACGACTACTCACATTTGCAAGAATATGGTTACAATGAGGCTCTAAAGGCCTTTTTAACATAAATAAAATCCAAAACCCTAACCTGGAAGATGAAAAGCCAACAGTTTTGTGGACCCTATTTTCGATAGTTTGGTGTATCAACTTCCCAGGGGTGTAACTTCGGCATACGATATCCATTTGGGGTGCACGATAGCTCGTTGGAAAGGTATCATCGAGGAAATTCATTTTGGGGGATAAATCAAAGCCTTAGACTATCATTGAGGTACTTGATCCCGAAAAAAATTCATTTAGCCCCTCAAAATGGCCCCAGAAGTTTAGGAACTAAAAATCTACTAAAACTAGTAAGTTGCTAGAAGATTGTTTTGAGCCAGTTGGAATAGGTGGGTGGCCACCAATATCCACCTAGATCATTCCTCCCTCCTTAAGAATAAATGGTATCCATTACATTGAGTGATCAGGGGAGAGGGAAAAACGTTTACTGAATCTACATCTTAATGAGCTACTTGCCTTGTTGGAAACGTTGCGCTGCTTAGCTTGTTAAAGGTTGTCACAAACTTGTGGCTGGAAGGGTTGGACCTTTTTAACCAGTTTGGATACATAATATGCCTTTGTGAAAAATGAATCTTTATTCTTTTCTACAATATTTTTGACCTGCTTCTGTTGGATAGAAGGTGCTTGGATAGAGGCTATAGTGGTTGTAGTGTCCTTTTGTTCACCTTTTGAACAGATTGTGAAGAAGATGAATTTTGTAGTATGAGATACTACCTTGCAACATTGTTTAGGTGGGACAACAGTCGAAACTATTAGAATAATAGGTATGCTCATTTCACCATAGACAATATAGCAATATTTTCACCCAACCATAGACCGAAGCCACCCCCGAGCACTTTAACCTTGACAGAGAGAATAATTCCGGAAGAAAACCCTATAACCAATAGCCAATCAAGGTAGCATACCTCTCTCCATAGATAGCATACCAGGAAGAAAGTCCAAACCATAATCAAGAGAAAGTCCAAGCCAAAACTGCAAGGTTCCAGTTGCAGCAGCTGCAACTGCAACTCCTCTCCAAACTTGTGCACAACTATTTTTCTGCAGTTGCGAGAGAGTGAGACCCAAATGAGCTCTAGAACCATGTATTTGTATTGCTCCATCTTAGCTTTCTGGGCTGAATTCTCTTCTTGGGGACTAATAATTCAATATTAATTATTTCATTAAGTCGACTAGTCTTCTAGAGTTATTATCCAAGTCTTTAAAGTTTCTCTTGCTTCCTGAAATATTCTAGTCTCGTCAGGATTACATGTAGAGGTTAATACCTCCCTCAACTACCATAATATAAACACTCTCTCCTATCTAGGGACGTACTAAAGGCAATGGTTTTGAGCACAAACAACCCATTCAACCGGTAGCATCATCATAGCCACATAGGCTATCTCATGATCAAATCACGAGCACCATCAACATTATCAGTATCATTTGATATAATCAATTACATCATCTCTCAAAGCCATACTCCATCTGAGTAATTGGGTATGATGTGGAATAAGTTACTCACTCCACGGAGTGATACAAGAATCATTATTCTCATCTGGACATATGTCCTAGGAGAATAATTGTTCCAACAGATGTTGGAAGCCACGTCATGGGCTACAAGGACTATTCTTCTAATCTGGACATATATCCTAGAAGAATAATTGTCCTAGACCTATTTTCCATCGGGATAATGTTTCTCCATCATCATCCTTACTAGTAATCGTCTCCAACACTAGTGATAGTTTCGATGGAAATCAGAACAATGTCATCCAATAGAACACAATTGTGTCTATTCATAGTAGTATACAATTAATATCCAGTGGTACACAACCACTCTCAGTAGCACATTGCTACTAACCAGTGACACATAGTCACTACTAGTGGATCACATCCACCACATTAGCATACAACTATTGTCTCAAGATATATAGTCTCCACAACAATCATATCATCTTATATCAACCTCCATAAAACAATATCATGATATAAACTGAGTCATATGGGCCATTCTTCCACTCACATCTGTGATATCTAGAAGAGCATCTGCCCTCAAAAAGTAAAACATCATCCATGGGCTATCTAGACTATTCTTCTTAAGCATAGAAGAATGTTTTGTCCCTGATTTCTGAGCCTGGACCATTCACCTAACTGGGCCATTCCTCCAGCACTAATCATAGTGCAACCTAGAGAGAATGAGTCTACCCTAGGGAATGCATGTCCCTGATTGCTAAACCTATACCATTCACCTAACTGGGCCATTCCTCCGACACTAATCACAGTGCAACCTGGAAAGAATGAGTCTGCCCTAGGGAATGATTGTTCAAACCATTTCCTAAGGAAATGACTGTCCTACACCAACCTCCAAAACAAGCCATTCTTTGAAACTTCTCACAACTGGGAACTTCGAAAGAATGATTTCCCAACGAGGCAGACCATTCTACTTGACCACTACTCAGAGTGATTTTCAAGAAGAATGACTATCCTAGACCATTCCCCCACATTGGCCATAAGGGGAATCATTGTCTATGGTACATTGGCAATCTATTGGACCGTTTTCATTAAGAAAATGAATGTCCGATATGGACCATTTTCTGAACATGAAAATGCCTATCCGTCAGAAATCTCAAACCACTTTCCGAACTAGAAAGGAACTGCCCATCCTAGACCATTTTTTGAACTGGAAAATGACTGTCCATAAATCAATAACATATCAGTGCTCCCTCCCAACCTGGGATTAATCACTTCATTTTCCAATAAGGAAGTCATCTCCACGAGCCCCAACTTGTCTCTTAAGTACGCAAACTTTTCATCTTGAATATAGGCTTTATCAAAATATCTTTTATTTGCTCATCGATAGAGATATACTGGAGAACCACTTCTCTCTTCTAGACTTTATCATGAAGAATGTAATTCTTGATCTCAATGTACTTCATTCTATCATGGAACATTGGTTTTCTCTGAAAGCTTCACATAGCTTTAATCATTACAATATATCATGGTCGAATTCAACACTTTTGTTTACTGCTAGCTCATGACATCGGGGTAAAGCTCAAACTGAAACATATCCAAGTAGCACTTTTTTCATTATGAGAGTTTTCCATGGATTAGAAATCCATCATCCCAGACTTCTGAGTAACTATTCTAATACACTATCTCTGTCATAGAAATTTGTCACCATGCTTCTCTTGTTTATGAGATACTCTGCATCAAATTGTTTGAATCCATACAAGGTCTTCTTATATTTGCATACATGGGTCTCTTTCTGGTAAAAGCTTCTTTCTCAATTTGCTTTATTGGGAAGAATAGTCTTTTACATGTAAATTCCAATCCATGGATATTGCAGGAGGCATATCAGGTTTACTGGAATGAGCTATCTTCATAGTCTTCTCCCTCCTTCTGGAAGAACCTTTGAATCTCGCAATGCTTCCATTCATAAGTCTTTTTCACATTTTATTGCATACAATGTTCTTTATCATAACTTCTATTTCTCTTGCTTGATTTCTTCTAGTGGGTTCAAACCTATGTTGCAGGAAAAGCCCTCCCCCTCAGTTTCATGCCTGAAACTGGTACGAAACTCTGAAACTGGTATGGTATGGCCAGGAAACGTCGCCGACTATACCGTACGACGTTTCCCGATTTGGAAACGTCGTACTGTATGACCGACGACATTTCTTGGCCGTACCGGCCCATACGGCTGACATTTCAGACATCTTTGAGGCGAATAAGAAAAAAAAGGGGGGCCATGGGGCCCCCAAACAGTCAAATATATATATTTTTGCATTTTCTATGTTTTTCTTGCATCATTATTGCATTTTTTATTGCAATTTTTTTACGTCATTATGTTTTTCTTGCAATATAATGTCTTATTTAAAAAAAAACTATATATATATATATATATATATATATATATATATATATATATATTATTTTTTTTATATACAGTGTTTCTCTGAATGTTTACATTTTTGGGGCGCTTGTTTCATACCGTCTTAGTTTCGGAATCTTGGAAACTTTTCTCTGTTTTGTGAAACTTAGGTTCACACCAAGCTAGTAGTCTTATGATTCTCGGTATAATAACTGGTTGTTCTGGATTTTCTTTCTTTCTTGAAATCTTCATGTTCTTCCTCATGTTCCTCTTTACCTTTTGGGTTCATGGAGTCTTCTATAGATTCCATGCCCTAAAGATTCCAACCTCTTCCTTTTATCATAGGATCATGGATGTAGATGGACAACCAAGGATACTTAAGGCTTCTTTTTGAAGAAGACTTCTTCTAGAGTCAAACTGAACATGTGTTGCTTATCATGGTTGCTATTTTCAATGGGAACATGGACAGATACTTCATAATCCTCAATGGATCATATCATTTAGGATTAGCTCCCTTCTAATCCTTGTTTCATGCATGAATGCATGCTCGTCTTTTGGAATGATGTAATCAACTCCCTCCATCTAAGAGAGTCCATGCTTCCGCCTGCATCCTTATTGACTTCTGCAAAGTGTCACAAGTCTTTTTCTAATTTCCTCTTGATTGTTGACTTCTTTCTGTTTAGACTTCGTCTGGGTCTCTTCAAGTTTGATTCTAATTTCGGCCTATCTGGCAGTTGTTACTTATATAATATCTTCCACAACAATTGTTACCAAATATTGTCAACGTACTTCATCTTTTTCATCTATATTGCTTGACTTGTAGTCATCGTGATAGAAATCGTTATCTTGTTATTCTTCCATAGGTATTGATCCACTTGACCATCTTATCTTCTCAGAAATAGATATACATGATATTTACAGGAACTATGTAAACATGGTATGTACAAGAACTTTGAAGAATATTGTTACCTTGACTTAGAAGAAGAAGTATGTGTTATCCTGCTTGGCTTTCTTTGAGGGTTCCCTTTCTTCGGCAACTGTTGTTTCATCTGTTTCCTTCATTTTCTTTAACTCAGGACAATGTTTCCTGTAGTGACCATATTTTCAACAGTTGAAACATTGTATCTTTGACATATCCTTTTCTTGATTTGGTTTCTTCCTTAAGCCAAACTTCTTCTTATTCATGAAATTCTTGAACTTTGTTGTGAAGGCTTGATCATCGTATTTCTTTTGGGATTTCTCTTTTGTGTTAATCCATGATTCTTCTTGTGCTCAACTTGTCCAAAGTTCTTCATATTTGGGATACTCCTTTCTTGTGTTCATGCTTGCGTCAAATGAATCACATGTCTTGGGAAGGCCATTGAGTACTATTTTTACCAGTTCCTTTTCTAAAATGATTTCTTCAATAGCTTGTAGTTGATCTCTTAACTGAGATATTTTCACAAAGTATGATGTTATGATATCATCATCATTCATTTTCATGTCATGGAGCTCATTCTTCAAACTCATTACTTATCCAATGTTTCTAACTGAGTAGAGATTAGTTAGGGCATCGTACAAATTCTTAGATGAGTCAAGTTGAGAGATGTAGGGTATCAAGTGGTATTTTACAGAGTCCACTATAATACTCATAGCATTGATGTCATTGTCCTTAAACTTCTCCATAACTGCAACGTTATGAGGTTCCTTCTTTTTTCCCACTTCAAATTGTGGTTCCATGATCTTTCCTTTCACAAAATCCAATACTTTATTCTTGGCAAGGATGAGGTCAATCCTTGTCTTCCATACTCCGAAGTTAGAAGCCCCTTCTAACTTGTTTTATGACTTCATAGAGTAAGTCATTATTGTTCGACTTGGTCAACCTTTGACTTCTTGGCTTGCCAAGAGTACCAGGAGGTGCGCAAGGTTAGGGCACACTAGGCTATCCATAAATTAGGTCAATCTCTTCACTTAAGGTGCCTTAACAAGAGGGTTAGGGTTTCGTTGCTGCAATAAAACTTTAACTGCAACTGCAACTGTAACTGAGAAAATCCTCCCAATATATCTTCCAGCAGTTAGAATGTCTAAAGATAGTGTGGGCCCATAACCTATTAGAATAATAGGTGTGCTCATTTCACCATAGACAATATAGCAATATTCACCCAACCATAGGCCGAAGCAACCCCCGAGCACTTTAACCTTGACAGAGAGAATAATTCTGGAAGCAAACCCTAGAACCAATAGCCAATTAAGGTAGCATACCTCTCTTCAGAGCTAGCGTACCAGGCAAAATGTCCAAACCATAACCAAGAAAAAGTCCAAGCCAAAACCACAAGATTCCAGTTGCAGCAGTTGCAACTCCTCTCCAAACTTGCACACAACAGGTTTTCTGCAGTTGAGAGAGAGTGAGACCCAAATGAGCTCTAGCGCCCTGTATTTATACTGCTCCATCTTGGCTTTCTAGGCCAACTTATCTTCTTGGGCACTAATAACTCAATATTAATTATTTCATTAAGTTGAATAGTCTTCTAGAGTTATTATCCAAGTCTTTAGGATTTCTCTTGCTTCCCAAAATATTCTAGTATTGATAGGATTACATGTAGAGGTTAATACCTCCCGCAACTACCATAATATCAACATGAACTACCTCTGGTATCCTATAGAGATGACCCCCAGAGTAACAATGACACTACCGGGTCGAGACTCATAAATAACATTGTGCTTCCACAGATATGGTTGGCCCAAAAGAACATCACAGACATCCAGCGGGGAACATCACATAATACCTCATCCTTGAAGGGCTAGATGTCATATTACAATCAACACTGTTCGCTGACATGAAGATCTCGTCCCTGGCAAAGCCACCAGATGTTGTATGGTTGCGGGTTTGGTGCTCTCGACAATCCCAACTGTTTGACGACCTCTGCAGAGATGAGGTTCTTCTAGCTCTCACTATCAACAATAAAATGTAGCGGGGTCTCCTTCACCCACATCTGTGAATGAAAAAGGTGTTCCCCCTCTTCAGGATCTACTGGTTCTTTTGGTTGAATTGTTGTGGTCACAACAATAACAGTGGGGTCTACATCGATGATCTGTCTTCTACCAGTATTTTTTGAATCAGATTCTGAATCAGGGTTTGGCTCCTTGTCTTTGATCTCGGGCACCAAACAGTTTTTAGCGACATTCATCGATGTTGTGCAGGGGGATTTTGTGGAAATCACACCATTTTCCAGTTTCCTTTGTCCTTTCGTTACCCTTCTTTTCCTATGGCTTGGACTGGTTTTATGAAAGATGATTGTTAGGGTCGTCTTTACCATACTTTGGTTGTTCCGAATTTGCAGACCAAAACTCCTGCTTGTTCTGGTGCTTAAATTTCTGATTGATTTTAATAGCATATCGATAAGCAACACCCAGTGATGAGATGTCCAGAAAATCCATTTCAGTTTGGATGTATCTGTGTAGAGCCCCACGGTATTTCAGAACCAGATATGGCTTAGAGTCTTTGATACCCAGCTTGGTGTGCAAGGTATGGAAGGTATTGGTGAACTCTAGAACTGCTTGGCCCCTCTCTTGCTGCAGTGTGGTCCATCTCGTGTATTGATCGTCATAGTTTCCAACAAGGTAATATTGTTCCTTGACTGCATCAATAAAAAAATCCCAAGTGGGCTCGACCCCATATATTCCCGATTCCTCTATGGAACTTTTCTCCCAGTAAATTTCCCACCAATGTTTGACACAAGGGAGAGCCTTAAGGAGTGCGAAGGTGATATTTTCCCTGTCAAAGAAATTATGAATAGAGAAATAACCTTCTAGTTGATTTAATCATTTTTCTAGGGCATTTATCTATCCTTCAAATATGGGAATATCAAAATTAACTTGTACCTTGAAAGGTGAGGTACCTCCAAAGTGTCCACTTGATGAAGACGCGCCAGTTTTTATTGGTAGGCGTTGAAGGATCTGGGAAAAATTCTTCATCATTTCGTCTCTATGTTGAGTGAGAGCTTGCTCAAGCAACAGATTAATAGAATCATCTGCTCTGTCGTTTTTATTTTATTCCGCCATGGAGGGTTTCTTGGGCATGCGAGAGCGATTGTCCTCAAGAGAGACAAGATCAAGACCCAACTTGCTATACTCAGACCTCGTCGGGGACATGCATTGAAAAAAATGATCAAGAGCAATCTGCTCTGATACCACTGATTCGGATTATTTTCGGCACGAAATGAGAGCCGAGATATAATAAATAAATATACAAAGATATCTTGGATATCCAATAATATAATAGAAATATATCAGATATAAAACCATAAAAACTGAGATATAGTAATACACAATTTCTATTAATGAATGAAATGTACAAAACTGTAGAAATACATAGTGAAAGACTCGCTAGAATGGTGGTAGCTTATCTCTGAAAAGAGATGTGACAACTACTCACATTCGTAAGAAGATGTTTACAATGAAGCTCTAAAGTCCTTTTTAACATAAAGAAAATCCAAAACCATAACCCTAGAAGATGAAAAGCCAACATTTTTGTGGACCCTGTTTTTGGGTAGTTTGGTGTATCAACTTCCCCGGGGCATAACTTTGGCATACGATCTTCGTTTGGGGTGAACACTAGCTCGTTGGAAAGGCATTGTCAAGGAGATTCATTTTGGGGGCTCAATCAGACCATCTGTGAATCGTTAAGGTGATCGATCCTGCAAAACTTCATTTAGGCCCTCAAAATGGCCCCAGAAGTTTAGGAACCGAAAAACTGCTAAAAATAGTAAGTTGTCAGAAGACTGTTTTGAGCCAGTTGGAATAGGAGGGTGGCCACCGATCGCCACCTGGATCACTTCTCACCACTTTCCTCAGTAACTAGTATAAGATTTTCTCTATCACCTTCTAGATCAAAATCTTGTTTATTCTCTCCTACAACGAGGAAGTCCATAAAAAGGCAGATGCCTTTTTCATCATTGTATTCAAGTGCATAGGCCATTATAGTTCCTCTTGTCAGGTCAAAACTTCTTCCTACTTTCACCAGTTGATTACCAATGAGGCTCCCAATGGGTGCCTGTAGGTCAACCAACATGACTTCACCCATGTCTCCAACACCTTTCACTGTAGTAGTAACATTGGAAACATCAAAACTATCTGCGAAAAGCATGAAAGCCCCATCTAATCGCACAAATTTTTCTGTTTCAAAAAAAACAACTAAATTAGAACTGAGCATGCTTTCTAAAATTAGTTAAGGTGGACATCATGAATGGGATTCTGAAGTTTCTGGAAATAACATGGATTCATGCCAGCAAAAATTCCATACCACAGATCATATGTGATGAAGATGTTGTTGCCCTCTCAACAACACCCAAGTAGACACCACGACCAAGGTTTCGTGGCAATGAATGAAACATCTTCTGGGTTGGATAGTCTAAATCTCTTGCTACATGACGGTTTGTCAAGAATCCAACCTGATGAGAGACAATTCAACTTTTATCTATAGCTTCCATTGTTCCATGTGTTTTTTGGCTTGCAACTTGTAACAATGTTCAGTAGAAAGACACGAGAGTTGTTAACGACAAAAGAAAGCTTATCACTACTAAGCATGCAAATAAATACAAGACAAAAATCATAAGAAAAACACAGAAAACAATAGGAAATAGCCTTTGCTTGATAAGTACACAGAAAACAATAGGAAATAGCTTATGCCTGATAAGTGTGAGATGTGGAGATAGGAAATATAACTAAAATTGATAGAGAAGCATTTGCTTTAATCTATCTAATAAAAAGGAAAAATGCCAAAATTTCAGTTTATGTTCAACAAAAGCAATTTATAGAAGAGAGCAGTTCAACATTTAAAAGTTTTCAGAGTATGTAGAATAGTAAAAACATCAAAGAAAACATAATGTCAAACTAGGACGAGTGATGAAATCATAACTTTCAGTGGTGACTGTAAACAATATGACAACTAAAGAAAATGCTACATATTTTACTAGAACTCACAAAACTTAAGCAACATGAATGTATCAGTATTCAATCTGACAATATCTACATTAAAAAGCCATCACCACACAACCCACTAATAAAATCTAGACAACAACTCCATAACCTACAAAAAAAGTGATCCATTATACTCGCACCTTGGATAGCATATCCATAATCCTGGGCATAAAGGTGAGGAAGAACAAAATTGTGATAGATTTGCAGCCAGGAAAAGCATCTGCTAGGGGAAATCTTAGTGGTCAATATTTGTCATTGGGTTGCCTTCGTTTGTGATAAAATATCGCCAATTATAAAGGTCTAGATCAAATCTTATAGACTATTGAGAACATAAATGCCTCATTACCACCATAAAACATCACATTGTTGCAAAAACAATGACATATGAGTGCATGCTAACCACACACTAAATTTAAAATAGGTTACATCAAAACACATTTATCACAAGATAAATATGTTTCATGTCTTAAAGGCTTTCTTTCCACCCCAAGTGAAACTACTAAGACGGTCCATTACCAAAACCCACTGTCCAAAAGTTGCATTGTAAGCTTCTAACATTCACATCCACCATGTGGCTAGACCCTGTACACACTCCCGAACATTGGTTTCCTTTCCTTCTCCACTCAAATTGGATATAATTGTCAAAAAAAAAAGTTACAGAGACATCTCCCAGCTGCAACCAGGATTACAAAACTCAAAATGTGTATTCCCTGCACCCATGCCTTCTGTACAACACACCAGTAGATAAAAACCATGGGCAATTATACCTATTTAGCATTTGAATGTGCAGGAAGTTTATTGCGATGTGCACAAAGCACTCATAGATCTCTTTCTTCTTCTCTTTCTTTAATGTACTATGAATTTCATGTATTATTTGGTTCTATGCTTTTATTGTAACCTAGGGTACCCCAACAGCTTTGTTTTCACTGATTGTACTTCCTAGTCCTATTGACATTTTTTGGTCATTTGTTAGACATTAATAAATGATCTTATCTTGTCTCATATACAAATATGTTTATGTATACCACTAATAATTAATGAAACCCCAAATTTGGATGCTAGACCACTCTTCATATCTCACCAATCTTCATATGTCAGTCTCTCACCAATGCAGCAAGTAGCTCTAAGCTACAATTCCACTTCAAAATCTTAATTTTGGCAAAAAAAAATAAAAAAAACGAACCTCTATCCAAACAGCGCAAAAAATGGATAATCACATCAGGCTTTATCCAAGTTAGTATCCAGGGAATGTGAAACTTTGTACCAATTTAAAATGGAATCTGAAGTATACACAAATTTATGGTAATCTCATTGGCGCTAATACATACAACCAAAAAAGCAGGAATGTCCATAACCTAAAATACCAAAAACATAATTCGAAATTGAAGAAAAAACTAAAATACGAAAAAGCATGATTTGAAATTGAAGAAAAGAAAAGCATTAGAGGGCTTCTGGATTTCCCAGCTCTTTTGGTGTCATGGACCAATTTTGAAAAAAAATTCAGCCGTTGAAGAGAGAGGATATTTGTCTGAGGGTTCAAAAGGAAGTATATAAATTATCCGAACTTACATAAATTTTACATTTGCTTCCTCCTTTTTCGTGTGGTCTGGTATGTCCCTGTACGTCTAGTTGTGCGTTTCAATCTGTGTGTGGTCTGGTGTCTGAATAGGAGTCTATGCATGTGCCTTAAAGCCCGCCTTAAAAGAAGGGCGGCTCACCTGATCAATGGCCACTGCTCTCTCAATAATGGGTTCTTTTAATTCCAGGTAATTTTTACTATGATATAATTTGACCTCTATTGTCACAAACACCATAGTTTCTTTTTTTTTTAATTAATTTGAGCATTTCAAATATATATTTCAATCTCAAGTCTCATGCATGACCTTCCTTTCATTCTGTCAAAATTATTCAGCGTTGCCTCGAGGATTTGGTTTGATAGGAACCTCAATCTGGAAAGAGTGATCAATGCAGGGCTTCAATCCCAGGTACATTCCCTAGTCCTTTCATTTGATCAATCCCTAGTCCAGATTTTATTTTTCTGTTAATTTGAGCGATCCCATGTCAAACGTTGCAATGATGGGTTTTGGTAGMAAATTCTATGTCTGTCTAGGGACATGCCATCGATATGTGTGAGATTTATATGTCTGTCTAGGGACATGCCATCGATATGTGTGAGATTTATATGTCTGTCTAGGCAGCACATTCAAAACATACGCCCATGAAATTGTCTTAAAGCATTTGGYTARTCCGTGAGGAAAAAAGTATCCATCCACCTATAACAAATGGATAAGCGTAGCTGACTTTCTTTATTTATTTGTATGTTTCAAAGATATGATTTCTAGGTTTTGGTAGCAAATTCTACCGTTAAAAATCGCTCCAGACCACAAATCTGGTGGACCAGCGGCCATACAGTCGCTACAGCAATCCAGAGGCCGACAACAATAAAATAAGGTATTTACTTGTGTTGTAACAGAGTCTTCATGAGATCTATTTTTCTAGTCTCTGGTTTCTTATGATGACATAAGATCTGGAACCCAATGGCCGCTAGAGAAATCCAATTTTTACTATGATTTCATTTGACCTCTGTTGTCACAGACACCATAGTTTCTTTTTTTTAAATAATTTGAGCAATTCAAATATATATCTGTCTATCTCAATCTCAAGTCTCATGCATGACCTTCCTTTCATTCTGTCAAAATTATTCAGCGTTGCCTCGAGGGTTTGGTTCGATTCTTTAATGCTCTGTTGTTGTAATGGATAGGAACCTCAATCTGGCACAGGGGTGTTCGGGCACAGTTTCAACAACTCTCGATTGACAGAAAACAGAAAGAGGCGACAGCCAACTAGAAGTATCCAAAGCCTCCATAGATGACCACCTTTGGCTCAAGTGGCACAAGTAGTGGAACAAGTTCAATTGTATATGCCAGTCTCCATAGATCCATAGTGCCAGATCATCCAAAGCCTCCATAGTGCCAGAGTAGTGGAACAAGTTCAATTGCCAGAGTAGTGCCACTTTAGAAGCATCCAAAGCCTCCATAGTGCCAGAGTAGTGGAACAAGTTAAATTGAATATGCCAGTCCAGTCATGACATTAGGAATAAGTTCAATTGTATATGCCAGCCCAGTCATGACATTCTCAAGGAGTAACGTTGTGATAGAAACATGCAAAAAAGTACAAATTGCAGGAACAGGAAAGTGGCTTCTGTTGAACGTAACATGTCCAGAGACCTTCACTGATCACAACCTGCTTCAGATTTGGAAATCGCTTCCAAAGAAAAGGAATGGACAACATTTGTGCCTGAAAGCTCAATTGCATATTGTGACCAATCTAAAACTTCAGAGCATCATCGGAAGCAAGTCTTGTAAGTAAACACTCTAGTCGAAATAATCCAATTCCAACACTGTCGGTTTGAATGCCATGCATGGTGAGGATTAGCTCCCAGAAACGTATATGTCGGCAACATATATTTCAAAGTGTTTCCAACCTAGGGAAAGGTAGAATCTAGCAAATGCCAAAATGTTTTTCACAGACTGTACAAAGCAAAAGAAGCTCGT
The DNA here is from genome assembly GCA_000966675.3 of Picea glauca. Lineage (NCBI taxonomy): Eukaryota > Viridiplantae > Streptophyta > Pinopsida > Pinales > Pinaceae > Picea > Picea glauca. The sequence continues at coordinate 382,284 of JZKD02S2047601.1, read as the reverse complement.
AATCTCAGATTTTGTTTTTCATAGTTGGTCTTGATGAAAGGCAACTCATCATCTTCACTACCTAACTCTTCACTACCTAACTCTGGCATACATCATGTTCGAACGCCATTTTCATTCTCCCTTGTTCATAACCCATGATAATGATAAGTTGTAAGGAAATGAAAGAGACAAGGTTATTAAAAAACAAATCACTTTGTTTCTTTTTCCCTCTAACTCTACCTTTATTGCAGTTAGGTATACATTGATTTTGGTTCTTTGTTCATCTTCTCCTTGTACCTATTATCAATATTCTTACAGTTCTATCAAACCCTCATAATTTGCATTACATTGATTCAATTTTGTAAATTATATCTCTATAATCTGCATTACATTGATTCAATTTTGTAAATTATATCCCTATAATCTGCATTACAATGATTAAATCCTCAATATGAGTTGCTTTTTTAGATGCCTTGATAGTGTCAAGAAGCTCTTGTGCAATATTTATTCCATGCCTCAATAGCCTCCACTCAGAATGGCTTCTGAATTCTTCTTAATTTGTTGGCATTGTTCTTGTTACAACATACACTCCATTCACAAATTTATCACGAATAAATCACATTGGCATTGTTAGACATGCTTTCAATTATAATCTATAAATGCGAGAAATGAGCTTTTATGATCCTTTTGTCACGACAAATACTCCATACACAAATTCCTCTGTAATAAATTACAATGTCATTGTTAGACATATTTTCAAATATAGTCTCGCATTGTTAGACATGTTTTCAAATATAGTCTGTGAATGTGAGAATTACGATTTTATGATCTTTCCAATATCGTGTATGACTGAGATCAAGAGCCACATAAATGTCATCGAAAAGTAAAAATGCCAAGATAAAGATAGAACTAGAAAGAATGTTGTCCTCTATTCAACTCTGATACACATTGCTTCCAAATGAAACTCTAGCCTAAAGCCCATCTAAAAAGCAACTTTATGGAGGTTCCAATGTTTATTAGTAATAAAAAAAGTAGAAATTTTTTATACAATTTTCTTGTTCCTTTACACCATGTCACTTTCAGTGTCTTTTTTTTCTTCTTTTCATCGAGTTATGTGATCAATCTATGCATCTTTGGTTTGTAGTTATCAATCTATCATTAACTTAGTGCATATAATGAAAGATTGCATTTTTACTTCTGAATCGCAGATTTGAATTTGAAAATTGCATCGTTTTTTGGAGCATATCATTCATCAAAAGTTAAAAGTTAGGAATTTGCATTACTTTCATATTTACTTTCCTTGCAGAGTCATAACACGATTGGTTTCATCACCACATACCTTTTTGAGTAATCACAACCATAAAATCAATGCTATAATTTAAAATTTATTAGTAACGATTTTATTTTCTATGGTGCACAAACTAGCCTAGGATTTAGTGTCTTGGAATAGGATTTTGTGAGTAAACTTCTCCAAGGCAATTAAATCAACATATGTGTCTGA
>JZKD02S2047601.1:343818-356568 GCA_000966675.3 Picea glauca | reverse complement strand
AATATTTAAAAGGTATAAAATTGTTTAAGCTCATAAACAACTGATTCACCCCCCCCCCTCTCAGTTGTTTTAGTATTTCCAACATATGCCATGTCTAGTAGGCCTGTCTCAACTGGGAGGTCCATTACTTTCCGTACATATTATTTTAATGATCTGTGGACCCTACCTTCCCCGACTTTGTCTTGTTAAGGACAATCACATGCTGGGATGGCCATGCCACTATCAGCAGTAGAGATAATGTATTAGGATGTTCTTAACTCTTCTATTGATCCTGATCCTGTTCCCTCGTCGATGGATGACGAGTATCCCACGTTCAGGCCCATGTGGGCCACCTCATTGTCTTTTTCACATGATTTCCTCGATGGAACTTTGCCTTCGGACGAAGCCATCATCGAAGCCATGAATGGTTCCGATGAACCTTGGGATGATATGCATCACCGCTCTTATTTTCTCCTAAATCTTGAAAGAATCGAACAAGATGAATTTTGATCTACTTTGAGTGAGATCATCAGTCACGTCATAGTTCCACTTGATAGGCACGACATTTATGTCGAAGGAAATATGGCTAACATTTCTCCTACTGTTCGCCAGAATAAATTCTTATCTACACCGAACTCTTCAAGGAATTCTAAGACATATTTGCTTGGTCCTATGAAGAGATGCCAGGGATCGACCCTTGTATTGTCAAACATGAATTTAAAACATATCTAGATGCTAAACCTATTCGAAAATGTCTTATTGTTGTCAACCCTCGAAAGGCCCCTGCTATTAAGGTAGAGGTGGAGAAGCTACTTAATGCTGGCCTCATCTACCCGACTCCTTTAACCGAATGGGTATCCTGTTATAATATGATGGATGTGTTCATTTAACCATAGACAATATCACTATTGTCACCCAACCATAGGCTGAAGCCACACCTGAGCACCTTAACCTTGACAAAGAATCATTCTGGAAGAAAACCCTAGGCTAGATAGCCAAACAAAGGGTGGCACACCTTTCTACAAGGATAACACACCAAGAAAGAGTAACAAGAGGTGATAAGAGAGTCCAAACCATAACCAAGAGATAGTCCAAGCCAAAACCGAAATCTGATAGTTGTAGTAGCTGCAACAACTCTCCTCCAAAATTGCACACAAACTGTCCAACTGTAGTGCGCACAAGTGTTGCCTCTGGAGTTATGAGAATACTGGCCAGAATGAAGATTGGCCTCCTATATTTATACTAATTCTAGCAGACTACCTAGGCCTACTTCTCATTCCGTGTACTAATTCTTTAGTATATAACATTTCCTTTAGCCGACTTCTTCTCTTGGAGGCTAATAACCTAATACAAGTCATTCTCTTGACCCGACTTGTCTTCTAGGTTTATTAGCCAACTAATTAAGGTTTCTTCTTGCTTCCCGGAATATTCTATTCTCGTCAGGTTTACATGTGGAGGTAAATACCTCTCGTAGCTACCATAATATCAACAATTCCTCCTAGCTACGAAGGTATTGAAGGTAATGGTCTTGAGAATAAACATACCATTCACCAGGTAGCATCAACATAGTCATATAGATTATCTCATGATTATATCATGAGCACCATCATCACTATCAATGTCATCAACCGCATCATCTATCGAAACCATACACCATAGAGTGACACAAGAACCATTCTTCTAATCCGAACATATGTCCTAGAAGAATAAATGTCCCGGACCATTTTCCATCTAGGGAAACTCTATCCATTGATCATCCATCTAGCTGATAATCACTTCCAACACTACCGACAGTCTTCAAGGCAATCAGAACAATGTCATTCAATAGAACAAAACTGTGTCTATCCATAGTAGTACATAACTACAACCCAGTGGTACACTACCACACCAAGTAACACACAGATACTTGATCAGTGACATATAGTCATAATTAGTGGAACACATCCACCACAGTAGTATACATCTACTGTCTGGAGACATACAGTCTCCATAACAATCATATCATCTGATATCAACTTGCACATAAAACATTGTTATGATATAAACTGAATCATCTGGGCCATTCTTCCACTCACATTTGTGAGATCTAGAAGAGCATATGCCCTTAAAAGGTCAAACATCAATGATGAGCTATCTGGACTATTCTTCTCAAGCAAGGAAGAATAACTGTCATGATTTTTGAGCCTGGACCTTTCACCTATCTGGGTCATTCCTCCGGCACTAAACAAAGTGCAACCTGGAGAGAATGAGTCCACTCTAGGGAATGTCTGTTCCTGATTTTTGAACCCATACCATTCACCTATATATTCCATTCCTCCAACACTAAATAAAGTGCAACCTGGAGAGAATGAATCTGCCCTAGAGAATGACTAACCGGACCATTTCCTAAGGAAATGACTATCCTGCACCACCCTCCAAAATGGACCATTCTTCGAAACTACTCACAACCGTGAGCTTCAAAAGAGTGATTGTCCAACGAGGTGGACCAATCTTCTTGACCACTACTGAGAGTGACCATCAAGAAGAGAGACTGTCCTAGACCATTCCCAATGTTGACCATAAGGGGAATAGATTGCTATGGTACATCAACAATCCATCGAACCATTTTCATTACGAAAATGACCGTTTGTTCTGGACCATTTTCTGAACTGGAAAATGCCTGTCCGTAAAAAATTTCAAACCACTTTCCGAACTAGAAAGGAACTGCTCATCCTGGACCATTTTTCAAACTGAAAAATGACTTTCCATGAGTCAATAACACATCAATGCTCCCTCCCAACCTAGGAGTCATCTCTTCCTTTTTCAATAAGGAATTCGTCTCCATGAGCTCCAGCTTGAGTACGCAAACTCTTTCATATTGGATAGAGGCTTTACCAAAATGTCTACTTATCTGCTCATCTGTGGAGATATATATTTTAGAACCATTTTCTCTTTTCTGGACTTCATCACGGAGAATGTAATGCTTGATCTCAATGTACTTTAGTCTTTCTAGAACACTGGTTTTCTGAAGACTTCATATAGCTCTGATCATTACAATATATCATAGTTGAATTTAGCTCTTTCGTTTCTTACTAGCTCATAACATCGTGGCAAGGCTCAAACTGGAACATATCCATGTGGCACTTCTTCTGTCATCATGAGAGTTTGTCATAGATTGGAAAACCATCAACCTGGAGTTTTGAGTAACTATTTTAATACAATATATCTATTATAGAAAGTTTTCACCACGCTTATGCTGTGCATTGAAGGTTCTCCACCAAGTTGTCTTCTTCCATCTGTATGCAGGGGTCTCTTTCTGGTATACCTCAAAGCTTTGAGGTTTCTCTACATATGCTCTTTGTTCAATTACTCTAGAGAACAATATTGTATTCATCTGATGTAAACTCCAACCCATGGATATTGCGGACGATATAATGGCTCATGTGGAGATATGTCTGGTTTATTGGAATAACCATCATAGTCTTCTCCCTCCATTTGGGAGAACCTCTAGTTCTGGATCTCGCAATGCTTGCACTCATAAGTCTTCCATACATTGTTCTTTATCACATCTTTCATTTCCTCTGCTTTATTTCTTTTAGTGAGTTCAGATCAGGCTGGTAGTCTTGTGATCCTCGATACAATGACTAGTTGTTCTAACTTTTCTTTCTCTCTTGGAATCTTTCATTGTCTTCCTCATATTTCTCTTTAGCTCTTAGGTCCATGGAGTTTTCTATAGATTCCATGCCCTGAAGATTCCAACTTATTTCTTTCATCATATGATCATGGATGTGGATGGACAACCAGGGATACTTTGAGGCTTCTTTTCAAAGAGGACTTCTTCTAAAGTCAAACTGAACACGTGCTTATTTTCATGGTTGCTACCATGGATAGATACTTCATCATCTTCGATGGATCATTAGGATTAGCTCCCTCCTAATCCTTGCTTTATGCATGAATGCATTCTCTTCTTTTGGAAATATATAATCGGCTCCCTCCATCTAACATAGTCCATGCTTCCATATGCATCCTTACTGCCTTCTACAAAGTGTCATAAATCTTTCTCCAATTTCCTCTTGATTGCTGACTTATTTCTGTCTTTACTTCTTCTAGGTTTCTTCAAGTTTGATTTTGATTTTGGCTTATCTTACATTTGTTACTTATGTAATAGCTTCCATATGAATTGTTACTATGTGTTATTGATGTACTTCATCCTTTCATGTGTATTCCTTGACTTGTAGTCATCATGACAACAATCCTTATCTTGTTGTTCTTCCATAGGTATAGTTTCCCTTTGACCATATTATCTTCTAAGAAATAGATATGCAAGATATGTACAGAAAACATGGTATGTACAAGAACTATGAAGAGTATTGTTACCTTACCTTTAGAAGAAGAAGTTTGTTTTGTCCTGCTTGATCTTCTTTGTGGGTTCCTGATGCAAACCCCCCTTCTCTCATAAGGGCTGCATGACCTCCTGGTCTATGATCGATCAAGAAATTGAGTTAGATCAACTCTTCGGGCCTTTGTATGAGACCCACAGACCTTTTCTTATGTTTTGTTCAAATCGCAACGCCAAACGGGCACCATCTGTTCTCTACCGAGCCCTGACTCCCTTGTGACCACCGGAAGTGACCACATACTCGAGTGAAAGGCGCGTCATGATTTCACGTTTTGTGACTCTGGGAGTGTTGCTACCTCTATTCCCCTGATAGCCGAAATCACGATGAATCGAGATCTATGGTCCATATCTTCCCTTGATCAACGGTTGGGATCAGATCGACGTTTCACGTCTCGCAAATTTGGGATATCCTTACCTCCACCCTCCCGATAGCCGAAATTATGATGCTTCAGTTCTGACGATCTAGATCCTCCCTCGATCCGACGATCATGATGGTTCCGAGATTTCGTGACTCGCGAAGTCGAAAGACTTGTCACCCCAAATCTCTCGATCCCCGAAATGTTGATATTTCGTCCTGGCCAACGAATGGTCCAGATCCTTCCTGGATCTAACAGCTCAGATTAAGTCGTGAATTCACGTCTCGCGAATCCTTACGACTCGATCTTTGACTTCCTCCAAGCGCGAGTCAGCAAAATGCTAGACGTTCACCGTGTGTCCCTCATGATGGATGGTTCTAATTCTCAAGTGTTCAAATCAAACGGTTGAGATTTCTCCCCTTTTTATACTTTCACTTTCTTCATACTTAGAAGACTCTCTAAGTATTCAAGGTTTTGAACCATCATTATTTTGGCAGGTTCGATGCTTGGACCTCCTTAAAACTTATGAAAATCGTTACTCCTCCTGAGCTTGGTCTGTGAGGACTTTGATTTCCCATGCACTCCTTGCGTCTCTGGGATTTCGATCACTTAGACTCCTAAGGATTTCTCGAAGATAAATTACTCCCACCTTCTTGGCATTCTCCTTATTTGATTATCCGACTTCTTGCCAGCCTCCTTGACCTTTAGTTGAACCTCGGATCTGTGCACTCCTTGCACCAGATCTTTATGCAAGTTCAATTTCCTTGTGGACGACTATGCACACCTTGCACGAGTCTCTTTGCATTCCATGCAAAGGGAAAAGTATCAGTGTTATCTCTTTCGAGCTTTGAAATAGAAACAGATCCCGGTAACACACTCCTTTCGTTCTGTGTGCACACCTTGCACTACTTCCACAGAAGAGAAACAATTGAAACTTATCCTAGCTTTCACAGTTTCATTCACCCATAAAAAAACACAAACACAGAGAATTTCAAACAATGTTCACACCATACATTGGATCAATTTTCCTTTGTTCTATTCATAAGAGAAGATGGTTACAACTGTGATTCAAAACTAAAATGGAAACTGAAATCTCCTTCTAACTTATTGATACTCGCTTGCATCTCTCTATCTTTCTAACTAATTGACTAGCCTCATTCGGGTGTACAAAACCTCTATTTATCAGAGGGTTATTAGGGTTTCCTTTGACTACTTGTATACTCTACAACTTAGCCTAATGACTATCTTGGATCAGTCGCATTCAAGAGATGGAGTGGAATTTCCCACTTCACTCATAATCGTTCAAGCATGCCTCCACGATTTTCCTGGTGAGTTCAAGCGTGCCTCAAAAGATTAATTCTGACGTTGAGTTAAGGCAGTCTTCAAAAAATCGGCTACAAATGTTAGCGTTGATCTCCCGTACAAATTCCTTGATTTTGATGGGTTTTTCTCCCCGCGGTTGACAACGATGCTCCTGCATCATACTCCCCTTGACAAAAATTCATGGACTCCTATCCATGAGCTCATGCACTGACTTTCAATGCTTCTAGATAACAACTTCATTTTCCCAACTAGCATCTTCAATTGGGTGTCCCTTCCACTTGACCAGATATTCAAAATAGGTCTTCCTCCTGGTCTTCTTGCCAATCCTTTGATCAACGATCTTCTCCATCTGTGGTCTTTTTGCTACCGGCATTTGTTTTTCCCACTGAATATTCTCTTGATTTTCGGATCCCTCTGTGTCATCACTCCTGTAAGGATATAGGTCTACAACATTGAATATAGGTGATATGCCCACACCATCTAGCAGCTCAATCTCATAGGCGTTTGCATCAAACTTCCTCAAGATCTTACAGGGTCCTATATTTTTCATCTTTAACTTGTTATATGTTCCCCTAGGGAACCTTTATTTCCTAAGATGTGCCAGAACCTGGTATCCTACTTCAAATTGAAGTTTTCTACGATGTTGATTTGCTCTTCGATTGTACTCCTGGTTGGAATTTTGCAACTTTCCTCTTATCCAACTTTGGAGCCTCTGCATTTCTGCAGCAAAATATTCTGCTCCAACACTCCCGATCTCACTCTATTCTAAGTCTCTCGACTCAGATACTCCTATGGGTTGCATTCCATACAATATTTGGAATGGGCTCTTTCCAGTGCTCCTGTTTGGTGAATTGTTGTATGCAAATTTTTCTTGTGGAAGAATTTGATCCCACTGATTATGGTGTTCAGTGACCAAACTCCTTAATAAGTTTCCCAAACTTTTGTTTACCACCTCAGTCTATCCATCCATTTGAGGGTGATAGGCTAAGATGAATGATGGCATTTGTTTTTCCCACTGAATAATCTCTTGATTTTCGGATCCCTCTGTGTCATCACTCCTATAAGGATATAGGTATGCAACATTGAATATGGGTGATATTCCCACACCATCTGGCAGCTCAATCTCATAGGCGTTTGCATCAAACTTCCTCAAGATCTTACAAGGTCCTATATTCTTCATCTTTAACTTGTTATATGTTCCCCTAGGGAACCTTTATTTCCTAAGATGTGTTAGAACCTAGTATCCTACTTCAAATTGAAGTTTTCTGCAATGTTGATTCGCTCTTCGCTTGTACTCCTAGTTGGAATTCTGCAACTGTCCTCTTATCCGGCTATGGAACCTCTGCATTTCTGCAGCAAAATCATCTGCTCCAGTGCTCCTGATCTCACTCTGTTCTAAGTCTCTCAACTCAGATACTCCTCTGGGTTGCATTCCATACAATATTTGGAATGGCTCTTTCCAATGCTCCTATTTGGTGAATCGTTGTATGCAAATTTTGCTTGCGGAAGAATCTGATCACACTGATTATGGTGTTTAGTGACCAAACTCCTTAATAAGTTTCCCAAACCTCTATTTACCACCTCAGTTTGTCCATCCATCTGAGGGTGATAGGCTAAGATGAATGATCCAGGTGGATATCGGTGGCTACCCACCTTTTTCAACTGGCTCAAAACAGTTTTCTGGCAAATTTGACAATTTACTATTTTTAGCAGTTTTTAACTTCCGGGGCCATTTTGAGGGCCCAAATGAAGGTTTTTCGAGATTGAGGTTCTCAATGATAACTAAAAGCATCATTGAGCCCCCAAAATGAATCTCCTTGATGATACCTTTCCAACGAGCTATCATACACCTAAAATGGAGATCGTATGCAAAAGTTACGACCCCGGGAAGTTGATGTACAAACTTACCCAAACGAGGCCCACATGACTTTTGGTGCTTCATCTCCTAGGGTTAGGTTTTTGGATGTCTAGGACTTTTGACATTCCTGTTTATTGTAAAAAGGCCTTCAAAGCCTCATTGTAATCATCTTCTCGCGAATGCGAGTAGCCGTCACATCTCTTCTCAGAGATAAGCTGCCACCATTCTATCGAGTCTTTCACTCTGTATTTTACAGTCTCTGTACATTTATTTCATTAATAGAAATCATGTGTTACTGTATATCGGTGTTTATGGTTGCATCTCTAATATATTTCTGTTATATTACTGAATATCTACGACATCTCTATGCATTTCTTTATTATATCTCCGATCTCATTTCGTGCCGAAAATAATCTGGATCACTGAAGGACAAATATGTCCCCAACTTCTTCCATAGTGTTCGCCAAAAGTAACCAACAAATTTTGTGTCTCTGTCTGAGCCAATGCTCCTGGGTAGGCCGTGAAGTCTTACAACTTCTTTGAAAAACAGATTTGCAACATGCGTTGCATCACTGGTCTTCTGGCATGGGATAAAGTGTGCCATCTTTGAGAATCTATCCACCACCACAAATATGGAATCAAATCCTATTTGTGTTCTTGGAAGTCCCAACACAAAATCCATGCTTATTGCATCCCAAGGCCTCTCTAGTATTGGCAATGATTGATACAATCCAATGTTCTATCTTTTTCCTTTTGCATGTTGACAGATTCTACATCTGTTCACAAAATTTATCACCTCTGTCCTCATGCCTGGCCAATAGTATGAACTACTCAACTGTGAAAACTTTTTATCATGGCCGAAATGTCCAACCAATCCTCCATTATGATTTTCTTTTAAAAGGTTATCCCTCATTGAGCATTTTGGTATGCACAATTGATTCCCCTTGAACAACAATCCCCCTTGGATCATATATTATGTCCATTGGCTTTTGTCTCTCAGCACAAGATTTGCACATGCTTCATATGCCTCTTTGAAGTCTATATCATCATAATACATGTCCTTAAGGTGTTCAAACCCCAAGGTCTTTACCTAAAATTCCTACAAAATCAAGCATCTCCTGCTTAACGCATCAACAACTTTGTTAGCATTCCCAGAAATATGTTTTATGACAAAAGTAAAATTTTGCATAAACTCAATCCATTTTGCATGTCTCTGATTCAATTTCTCTGTCTGGTTATGAATTGTATTTTCAAAATTCGGTAAGACTAGGATTGGTCATTCTGTTATTTTCTCCTTCAGTATATTGAAGCTCTTTTCGACCTCCTCTGTCCATTTAAAAGACTGGTGTCACTTCTTCACTGTATCCATCATTGGCGCACAAATTCCACTGAATTTTCTAATGAAATTCCTATAGAAACTTGTTAATCCATGGAAGCTCCTCACCTCAAACATGCTCCTTGGTGACGAACATTCTTTGATTTCTTTCACCTTCTCTGGATCCATCTTCAATTCATTTGAAGAGATCACAAAACCCAAGTAAATGAGTTTTGTCTGCATAAAAGAGGGCTTCTTCAGATTTATCAGCAGCTTCTCCTATTGTAGTCTCCTCATCACTAATGTCAGATGCGTCAAATGCTCCTCTTTAGTCCTGCTAAAGACCAATATATCATCCAGATACACAACCACAAACTTTCCAATGAAATCTTTCAGTGTTTCATTCATTAGCCTCATAAAATTACTCGAGGCATTTCTTAATCCAAATGGCATAACAAGCCACTCATACAAACCTTCATTTTCCTTAAAGGTTTTTTTCCACTCATCACCTTCTCTCACCTTGATCTGGTGATATCCACTTTTAAAATATATCTTAGAAAATAAATTTTCTCCACTTAAACAATCCATTAAATCGTCCATTCTTGGCAAAGGAAATCTATACCTGATGGTTATCTTGTTAATGGCCCTTGAGCCAGTACACATTCTCCATCCTCCATCCTTCTTTGGACTCAACACAGTTGGTACTGTGCATGGAATCAAGCTCTCTTTGACCAAACCCTTGTCTAACAATTCCTGGACTTGGTTCTTCACTTCCTCATTCTCCCGAGGTGTCAATCTGTATGCTTCTTTGTTTGACAGGCTTGCTCCTGGTATCAAGTCAATATGGTGACTGATACTTCTGATGGGTGGCAATGAGTTAGACAACTCATCCACCACTATGTTAGCGAAATTTTCCAGCAATTCCTAAACTTCTTCAGGCAAATCATCCATCGATGTTCTTGTAAGGACAACTCTGGGTTTCCTCTCCACGACAAACTGCATCTCCTGTTCCTCCTTGAATTATTTTAGGATTTCCTTCCCACTCATGAGAAGTATGCATGTGCTGGATTCCTCTTTCACTTTATTCTCCTCTATTGGAAACAACATGTGTGTTCTACCATTCTTCTTCAATGTGTATGTATTTTTCCTCCCATTGTGAATGAAACTCCTATCAAACTGCCACAGTCTCCCCAATAAAATATGTCATACATCCATGGGAATTACATCACATAGAATTTCATCTCTATATCCTCCTATCTTAAAATTAACCAAGCATTGTTTAGTAACTGTTATCTGGTGTCTTTTTTGCAACCATGAGACTTTGTATGGCCTCAGATGTGTAGTTGTCTCCAGCTCCAACTTCTCCACCTTCTCTATGGATACTAAGTTATCAGTGCTCCCACTGTAAATGATCACCCTGCATACTCTGTCTTTAGTCTTGCAAGCTGTTCTTAAGAGATTGTTTCTTTGCACTGGCTTTTCAATTTCTTCCTCTGGTTTCAAGAGAACCTTCCTCAACATCAGGGATCTTCCATCCTCTGCTCCTTCCACTTCAACATCTCTTTGTTGCGCTTCTGAAATGTGAATTTCACCTCCTCCTTCTTTCTTTTTCTCGGGGAAATCCCGAGACATATGCCATGTCTTTTTATAGGCATAACATCATACTTCTCCTCCTCCTCTTCTTCCTCTTCCTCGAGAAGAATTTATTCCACCACCCTGTCTTTCTCGAGAAATTCCTCCTCTTTCTAAGTGAATGTGTGGTTTCTCAGCCTCGTCCTTAGACTGATGTGTTTTATCATGGGTAAATCCCTTGATTTTGCTTGGGACCAAGCTTTTACCTCTTCCTCGTTGGCTTTGTTTTCTGGCCAACTTCTCCTCTTCTTTCAGTGCAAACTAATAAGCGTCCTCCACTGTCCTTACTGACATCATGCTAAGCTCATCCTGGATTTCATATCTTAGGCCATTTATATACCTGACAACTTTCTCTTCATCTCTCTCTCTTTGTCTAGTTCTGATGTTCAACCTATAAAACTCCTCTATATACTCCTTGACTGTCATACACTTATGTCTCAAGTTCTGCATCTTCTTGAACAGATTGATTTGATAGTCTTTGGGTATGAACTTAGCCTTTAGCTTGGTTACCATTTTGTCCCAACTCTTTATCTTCTATTTCCCTTTGATTCTCCTCTCATCCTGTAGTTCATCCCACCACAGTGTTGTGTTGAAATAATGTAACTGCAAAGAGTATTCTTATTATTATTATTGTTATATTATTCATAGGATCAATCCCCATTGTGGATTGATCATGTCAGTTATTGTATTAGGACCAAATCCCCTTTTGTGGATTGGTCAACAGACAATTGTAATAGGCAGAATAAGAAGTCGACCCCAACAGTTATTATTGAGACCTAGAAATATAATAAAGGTGGGTTTACCCACCCAGAGTGAGAAGTCGGCCTTGCCAATGAAGACACTTCACACGTGCTAGACTTATATATATATATATATATATAGAGGCTAGTGCCTCACTTTGACACACAATACACTTGCTCATTTCTAAGAGGCAAGTTGCGACTTACCAGTTGGAGAGAGGGAGAAGAGTGGCACATCTTTTGAGAGAACTTTATGTATTGGTTTGAGTTATCTCTTGACATTGTATTGACAATTTATGATAAGGAATCTTTTGTTGGGTTTTCTTCCCCTAGAGGGTTTCCCAGGATAAATGTTGTGTCTCTTGTGAATGTGTATTTCTCAGTGATCTTGTTCTTATGTTTCTCTTATCTATTGAAATGCAAAGAACTATAATAATGGCATAAAACATTAACATGGTTTCAGAGCCAACCTGAAGGAAGCATATTTCGCAAGAGAAAAACGTCACTGTTGTAGTACCTGCAAATTAGGGTTTTTCAAAAGTGAAACTTTTCAGCTCCAAAACCACTTAGAAAGTTGTGCCCTCCCCCAAGGATCATTTTGGCACCTTGAGCGCACCTTTTCAGTGGTTGGATCTCCCAGAAAGTGAAACCCTAGTTTCACAAAAGTACGAGAAGTACCAGAAAACCAGTACCAAAAGTACCAGAGTACCAGAAGTACTAGAAGCATCGGTCTAGAAATCCACAGATCAGATTTGAAGGGGAAAAAATTGGTTTTTCTTAGATCCAAGTACACCAGGCTACTCACCTCAGCCCAGCACACCTCCTGGTAAGGTCAAAATTTGATTTTAAGCATTTTCATTTTTGGTCATTTTTCATAGCCTCAAGTACAATATGTCTGCAAGCACAAAGCTTGTTGAGAAACTAGAAGGCATAGACAACTTCCGTGCCTGGAAGTATAAGATCGGTTTGATCCTTGCAAAGAATGACCTAGCAAGATTCATCAAAGAAGAAGTGGCGGAACCTAAAGACACAATATAGAAAGCAAAGAATCAAAAGGACTCAATTAGGGCTCAAAGAATCATTGCAGATTCAATCAAAGACCACCTGATCCCGTATGTATCATCCAAGAAAACTCTGAAAGAGATGTTTGACTCTCTAAGAAAACTATA
>JZKD02S2047601.1:313632-332431 GCA_000966675.3 Picea glauca | reverse complement strand
CCAGTGTGGGCTACGTCCACCAGAGAAATTTCCAGGTCCTTCCTTTATTATTATCTAGCAAATGAAGGGATACAACCTACAACAAAACCCACTGTAACTTCCTCTTCTTTCTCTCCCAGTCTCCTCTCTCAGAATACAATATTCACTCTCATCCATAGCCACAATACATTTCCCTCATAAAAGAGGGTTTCCTTCTAGGGAAAAAAACTCTAACATAATATCTACCATTAGATCTGCGACCTTATAATGAATGGTCCAGATTTACAATGAAATTACAATATACTTTTATAAGGCAATTTTTGCTTCCGGGGCTTCGCCCCCGAACCCCCATCGGGGGATGCTGCTCCCGAACACCCGCTGGGGGCCCGCTTGCCCCCAGACCCCCCAGCCGGGGGGATGGACCCCCCGGACCCCGCAGAGGGGGTATCCCCCCTCTGCACTCCCCCGCGTGGAAGAGTGTACATACTTCTGGGGTGTAAATACTTTATGGGGTATAAACACAGTTGAACGCAAGGACCTCTTAATCAGGAAGATAGTCAGGCTCCACAACCAACAATTATATGCACTCATACATGAAGCAAGGATTAGGAGGGAGCTAATCCTATGATCCATTGAAGATGATGAAGTATATATCCATGGTAGCAGCCATGAAAGACAATACATGTCTAGTTCAACCTCAAAATAAGTCTTCTTCAAAGAGAAGCCTTAAAATAACCCTGGTTGTCCATCCACATCCATGATCCTATGATGAAAGAAAGAAATGGAATCTTTAGGGCATGGAATCTATAAGAAACTCCATGGACCCAAGAACTAAAGAAACACATCAGGAAGAACATGAAGATTCCAAGAAAGAAAGAGAAGCCAAAACAACCAGTTATTATATTTAGAATCACAAGATTACCGACCTGATATGAACTCAATAAAAGCAATCAAGCAGAGGAACTGAAAGTTGTGATGAAGAACAGTGTATGGAAAAATTATGAATAAAAGCATTGCAATATCTAGAAATGGAGGTTCTCTCAGATGGAGGAAGAAGACTATGATGATTACTCACTTCAGTAAATCAAACATATCTTTACATGAGTCAATATCCATGAGTTGGAGTTCTACATCAAATAAATGCAAAGAATGTTCTCCAAAACAATTGAGCAAAGAGCATATGAAGAGAAATCTCAAGACTTTGAGGCATACCAGAAAGAGACCCTTGTATGCAGATGGAAGAAAATAACTTGGTGGAGAACCTCCAGTTCACAACAGAAGAGTGGTGAAGATTTCCTATAACATCAAGATGATTACTCAGTAGATCAGATCTCATGATGATAGAAGAAGTGCCACATGAATATGTTCTAGTTTTCCAACAATGATATACTCTATTGTTCAAAGCTACATGAAGCCTTCACAAAAAATTAGTGTTCCATACTAAAGTACATTTGAAATCAAGCATTACACTATCTATGATGAAGTCTAGAAAGGAGAAAGTGGTTCTCCAATACATATCTCCACAGATGAGCAGATAAGCAAACATTTTGGAAAAGCTTCTATCCAAGATGAAAGAGTATGCATACTCAAGTTGGAGCTTGTGGAGACGACTTCCTTATTGAAAAAGGAAGAGATGACTCCCAAGTTGGGAGGGAGCACTGCAAATATTATTGAGGACATTCATTTTCAAGATTGAAAAATAGTCCAGCTTGGACATATTCTTTCCTGTTCGGAAAGTGGATTGAGATTTCTAACAGACAGTGATTTCACATTGTGGTTAACATGAGAAATGGTCCAAATTGTTGATGTATCATAGAAGACGACTTCTCATTGTGGTTAAAATGAGGAGTGGTTTAGGGCAATCTCTCTTCTTGAGGGTTACTCAAAAAGACTGGCCCACCTCGTCGGACAATGATTTATCATTGTGGTTAACATGAGGAATGTTCTGTTTTGGAGGTTGATACAGGATAGTCTTTTCCTCTTGTGGTTAACAGAGGAAATGGTCCGAACAGTCATTCCTTAGGGTTTATACATTCTCTCCAGGGTGCACTTTGATTAGTGTAGGAGGAATGGTCTAGGCTCAACAATCAGGGACAAGCATTCCTTAGGGTTTATACATTCTCTCCAGGGTGCACTTTGATTAGTGTAGGAAGAATGGCCCAGGGTGGGGAATGGTCCAGGTTCAAAATACAGGACAATTATTCTTCCTTGCTTGAGAAGAATAGTCCATATATCTCATTGTTCTACTCTGAGGGCAAATATTCTTTTAGATCTCACAGATGTGAGTGAAAGATTGGCCCAAATGATTCAGTTTATATCATAACATTGTTTCTGTGCAGGTTGATATCATATGATTGTTATGAATACTATATGATAGTAGATGTATACTATTGTGGTGGTTGTGTTCCACCGTGCGTGACTAGACATTGTTGATCAAGTACTTGTGTGTTACTTGTTGTGGTAGTGTACCACTGGATTGTAGTTATTTACTACTATGGATAGACACAGTTGTGTTCTATTTTGTTTTGATTGCCTTGATGACTATCAACGGTTTATTGAAAATAATTATCAGCCAGATGAATGATGAACATAGATTTTCCAGGCAAAAAATGGTTTAGAACATTTACTCTTCTAGATTAGATGAATGGCTCTTGTATCACGCTATGGAGTGAGCATCATGTTTGATTACTCAGATAGAGTATGGTTTAGAGAGATGATGCAACTGATGATGATGATGATGCTCATGATCCAGTCATGATCTAGTCTATATAACTATGTTGATGCTACCTGGTGAATGGTATGTTTTGTGCTCAATACCATTACCTGTAATACCTCCCTAGCTAGGAGGGAGTGTTGATATTATGGTATCTGCAGGAGGTATTTACCTCCACGTGTAAGCCTGATGATGATAGAATACTTCGAGAAGCAAGAAGAAACCCTAATGAGTTGGCTAATAACCCTAGAAGACTTGTCGGCTCAAGAAGATAATTTATATTAGGTTATTAGCCTCCAAGAGAAGAAGTCGGCCAGAAATAATAATATATACTGAACAAACAGATACCCAGAATGAGAAGTCAGCCCAGGCAGTTAGCCAGAATTAGTATAAATACAGGAGGCCAATTCTCATTCTGGCAGGCAGTCTCAGAATTGCAGAGCAACAACTTGTGTGCACTGCAGTGCCCAATTTTTGCGCAGGTTTGGAGGAGAGCTTCCACTGCAGCAGCTGCAACTAGAAGTTACACTTGGACTATCTCTTGGCTAGGGTTTGGACTATTTGATTAGCTCTTGTTGGTGTGATATCCTTGGGGAAAGGTGCGCTGCCCTTTGTTTGGCTATCTAGCCTAAGGTTTGCTTCCAGAGTGATTCTCTGTCAAGGTTAAGGTGCTTGGAGGGTGGATTCAGCCTATGGTTAGTAAAATGATCACATCCATTATATTCTAACAGAGTGAGCCCAAGATTCCTTCGATGCTTTGAATAAATCTTTGGTGTCGGTGCCTCTACTGAAGCCTCCCGACTACAATAGAGATTACTTGCTTTATATCGCTGTGTCTGAAGACACAATCCATATGATTCTGCTTCAGGAGGATGATGAGCTCCATGAGCACATTATTTACTATCTTAGTCAAACTTTGCTCGGTCCTGAACTTAATTACACTCATGTTGAAAAGCTAGCTTTGGCTGCTATTCACGCAGTCCAACTTTTGAGCCATTATATATTACTTTGTAAGACTACGGTGGTTGTTGATGTCAATCCATTTCAATAAGTCCTTACCCAACGTATCATAGGGGGAAAATATAATAAATGGATTTTCATTTTACAGAAGTTTGATCTCAATTTCGCTTCCGCGAAATCCAAGAAATCATTGGTCTTTGCAGAGTTAATATATGATTTTCCATGATTAGATGAGGACGTTATCCATGTTGATTTGTTTGCATACGAACACATTTTTCTTGTCTCTTCGTCTGACCCCTGGTATGGAGATATTGTTCTCTATCTACAGACTTTGAAGTTCCCTCAGCATCTCTCACGAGATGATCAACGACATATAATATATTAAGCTAAGAAATATACTATCGTCGGTGACACCTTGTATTTATGAGGAATAGACGATATCTTGCGTCATTGTTTAAATCAGGGAGAAGTTGAGTTTGTACTAAACAATTGCCACAGTGGGGCTTGTGGTGGTCATCTATCCGGGCTTGCGACAACCCAAAACAATTTGTGAGCTGGTTATTTCTGGCCTACTATCTTTAAGGATTGTACTGAAGTGGTTAAGAAGTGTCACTCCTGCCAGGTTTTCACTCGGAAAATGCGCTCTCATCCAGCCCCCCTTCACCCAGTCATTATCGTTGGTCCCTTCACCAAGTGGGGGGTATATTTTGTTGATTGCAACCCAACTTTGGCTGGGGGGCATCGACACATTATCATGGCCATCGACTACTTTACTAAGTGGGTCGAGGCCATGCCTACATTTAAATCCAATGGGAAGACTGCAACCTTCTTTGTATTCAATCAGATTATCATCCGGTTCAGTATCTTGAGTGAGATTATCACTAACCATGGCAGTCACTTTCAGAATGAGATGATGGATGAACTAGCAACTAAGCTAGGGTTTAAACATGGTCATTCTTCTCCTTATTATCCCTAGGCAAATGGGCAAGTAGAGGCTGTTAATAAGTCTCTCAAGACCATTTTGAAAAAAACTGTCAGTCAGAGTAAATCCAACTAGCACATCATGATATACACTGCACTCTGGGCATACCGAACCTCGGTCAAGACTGCCACCGGATTTTCCCCTTTCCAGTTAGTACATGGTGTGTAGTCGATATTACCCATTGAATGTGAAATCCCTTCTCTTAAGTTGGTAGTTGCACTCCTACCTGACACTTCTGATACTAAGCAACGCCTTATATACCTAGAGAGTCTTGATGAGCAACGTCGAGACGCCTCTACGACTATCGAGGTGAACAAACAATGTCTCAAGGTCTAGTACGATAAGTTTGTCTATCCTCGGTTGTACGCCGAGGGTGACTTGGTCCTCTTGTATGATCAAGCCAAAGAACCGCTAGGGGTATGCAAGTTTAAACCCATGTGGCACAGTCCTTATGTCGTGTGATGTGTTCTATAAAAAGGGGCCTATGAGTTAGAAGATTATGAAGGGAATAAGTTGGCTGAGCCCAAAAATGGGCTCTACTTGAAACGATATTATGCTTGAGCCCCGAGATTGAGTGAAAATCTTTCTATACTAATGTAATTTAGTGTATATATCTCTTTTCTTTCTCGTCTTCGAATTGCTTATCGAGTTTTCTCTTGGTTGACAGATGTCAACGGAGTTGTCAGTCTACTTAGGATTTGCAGACGGGGCCATTCATCACACATGGAACTTGGATTTCGTCCCTTGGGTAGTTTATTCACCCAAGGGTCTATTGGTGTCTTCAGGAGGCGTATGCCTAGGGCCATCGACGAATAATGTGGCCGAATATATTGTCATTATAGAACTTTTACCCGATGCTATCTCACATGGCATTAATGTTAATGTTTTCATAGCATTAGGTTAAGCATGAAGTTCATTCCATTTTAAAAATTAACCATAACCATATATGCTGCAACAACCAAGATCACATGAAGAAGAACCATGCACAAGAACACAATATGTATCTTGGGAAACCCTTCTCAAACAAGGGAGAAAAACCCAGCCAAATCCTTTGCTATAATCTTCAAGAGAAATACCTTTACCACCAAGAATATCCTAGCACACAAGAGGGTGCTCAAAACCTAGAAACCCTAGTGCCCAAGAGAGGTGCACAACTTTTACCAAGAAGTGTACTTGCTAAAATTTCCAAAACTTACAAGTGAGTGTGTGTCTACAAGTGAAAGTTGAACGGTTGTTACCACGTGCGTGATCCTAATTTACTCCGACAATTCCTACAGGTACATCTTTTAGAATGATAATTTGATTTTATTACATATTATCATATTCCTAGGAGTTATAATCAAGTATCTGATGCTTATGCTAATTTTGTTTTAGATTGTCATTTGTCACATAATTAAAAGAAAATAAAACTATCTAACCAATGTACACATTGTGAAATATAAGTAAAGCTGAAGATCCTTTTTTATATATTTCAAAAAATATGGTGTTTATCGTACAAAATGGAGCTAACACCCTCAATATACATATACAGTCGGTATCATAATATCCCACAACATCTACGCCTGTGGTGCCGAATGTGTATCATGGTAGAAAACCACGACGTTCCTGAGACGCTAAAAGATTTGTACCCATGTCCTGGGTACACCAACCACTTGTCTACCACTGCATGGCTTCAGGCAGAACCTCTACCTGAACCATGGGTATATTGTGAGTCAGACGTGACAGGTTTCTCTACACATTTTGTAGCACCCTCTCGGCTTCTCCACCCGTCGCTTCATCTCCCCGGTTCCTCCGTCAACGTCGAGGGAAACCCTCTGGTCATCGTGGACCCACCTCTATAACACACATAATATCTATTCAATACTTAAGCACTATCCAAAAATATTTTTGTCCTAATTATACAAAAATACAAAAAAATGAGTCCTATAAAAAACATTTTGACATACATATGTCACCATAAGCGGCCCCTGGTGGAAGTGGCATGTTTGGATCTCCTTTGAAGTCAATCCCCTCATAAGGATAGTCATCCAAAGAGATGACCTGTCACTGCCACCAGTAGAAAAATCCTTCGTTGTAGGGTGTAGGCACCCTACCTGCTCTCTGTCGCCTCATCACCTCGGTCCATCGTGTCATGGCTAGATCGTGAAGTCCTCTCAGAAGAATCTCAACTCTAGGTCCCAAACCTGAAAATTGCTCAAAAAAGAAACTGCACAAGATGGAGGCAAACCCAAAATTTCTTTTACCCCCCTGCTTACACTCTATCAATTGGCTCTTCATATTTTCAAGTAGTGAGGTACACTAGTCGTACACTGTGGGTCTTACACACTACACTGCATAGAACATGAGCGACCTCGATGCCTGGTGCAATGAGGTCGAACCCGTGATCCTTGTCAAAACCAGGACAATGATTTTTAGACTGAGGTTGTTTATTTCCCAGATAGGGACTTGACTCCCTACCTTAGGAGTCCCAGCTACATAGTGGGTGCCGATATATTCTTCTATCTTCAACCCGCTACCTGCTCTCCGCGACTTGAGGTTCACAACCTCCCCCCTATTAGAATGTGCTCGTTTTACCATAGACAATATCACTATTGTCACCCAACCATAGGGCGAAGCCACCCTCCGAGCACCTTAACCTTGACAGAGAATCATTCCGGAAGCAATCCATAGGTTAGATATCCAAACAAAGGGTAACACACCCTTCTCCAAGGATAGTGCATCAAACAAGAGTTGATCAGATAGTCCAAACCATCACCAAGAGATATTCCAAGCCAAAAATGAAATCTGCTAGCTGTAGCAATTGCAACGACAACTCTCCTTCATACTTTCGCACAAACTGGCCAACTGCAATGTGCACAAGTGCTTCTTCTGCAGTTCTAAGAATGCCTGCCAGAATGAAGATTAGTCTCCTATATTTATACTAAATCTAGCAGACTGCCTAGGACGACTTCTTATTCTAGGTACTAATTCTTTAGTATATATTATTTCCTTTAGCCGACTTCTTCTCTTAGAGACTAATAACCTAATACAAGTCATTCCGTTGAGCCGACTTGTCTTCTAGGGTTATTAACCAATCAATTAGGGTTTCTTCTTGCTTCCCAGAATATTCTATTATTGACAGGTTTACACATGGAGATAAGTACCTCCCGCAGCTACCATAATATCAACACTCCCTCCTAGCTAGGGAGGTATTTGAAGGTAATGGTCTTGAGCACAAACATACATTTTACCTGATAGCATCAACATATTCGTATAGACTATATCATGACTATATCATGAGCACCATCATCACTATCAATGTCATCAACTATATCATCTCTCGAAACCATACTCCATCTGAGTAATCAGACATGATGTTGGATAAGTCACTCACACCACAGAGTGACACAAGAGCCATTCTTCTAATATGGACATATGTCCTATAAGAATAAATGTTCTGAACCATTTTCCATCTGGGTAATATCTATCTTTTGATCATCCATCTAGCTGATAATCATTTCCAACACTGCTGATAGTCTTCAAGGAAATCATAACAATATCATTCAATAGAACACAATTCTGTCTATCCATAGTAGTACACAACTACAATCCAGTGGTACACTACCACACCAAGTAGCACATATATACTTGATCTATGACGTATATTCACAATCAGTGGAACACATCCACCACAGTAGAATACATCTACTGTCTAGAGACATACAGTCTCCATAACAATCATATGATATCAGCCTGCACAGAAAAAATTATTATGATATAAACTGAATCATCTAGGCCATTCTTCCACTCACATCTGTGACATCTTGGAAGAGCATCTGCCCTTAGAAGGTAAAACATCAATGATGAGATATCTGGACTATTCTTCTCAAGCAAGGAAGAATAATTGTCCTGATTTCTGAGCTTGGACCATTCCCCACCCTGGGCCATTCCTCTGGCACTAAACAAAGTGCAACCTGGAGAGAATGAGTATGCCCTAGGGAATGCCTTTCCTTGATTGCTAAACCTGGACCATTCACCTATCTGTCCCATTCCTCTGACACTAAACACAGTGCAGCTTGGAGAGAATGAATATGCCCTAGGGAATGACTGTTCGGACCATTTCCAAAGAAAATGACTATCCTACACCAACCTCCAAAACGGACCATTCTTCGAAACTGCGCACAATTGTGAGCTTCAAAAGAATGATTGTCTGGCAAGGTAGACTAGTCTTCTTGAGTAACCTTCAAGAAGAGAGATTGTCCTAGAACATTCCCCATGTTAACCACAATGGGAAATCACTGTCTATGGTACATTAGCAATCCATCAAACCATTTTCATTCCGAAAATGACTGTTCGATTTAGACCATTTTTCGAACTCGAAAATGTCTGTCTGTCAGAAATTTCAAACCACTTTCTGAACTGGAAATGAACTTCTCATCCTGGACCATTTTTCGAACTGAAAAATGACTGTCCATAAATTAATAACATATCAATGCTCCCTCCCAACCTGGGAGTCATCTCTTGCTTTTTCAATAAGGAAGTTGTCTCCATGGGCTCCATCTTGATTACACAAACTCTTTTACCTTGGACAGAGGCTTTACCAAAATGTCTTCTTATCTGCTCATCTGTGGAGATATGTATTTGAGAACCACTTTCTATTTTTTTGAATTCATCATAGAGAGTGTAATGCTTGATCTCAATGTACTTTGGTCTTTCTGGAACACTAGTATTCTCTGAAGAATTCATATAGCTCTGATCAATCATTGTTGGATTCATCTTTTGTTTCCTGCTAGCTCATGACATCGTGGCAAGGGTCAAACTGGAACATATCCAAGTGGTACTTCTTCTGCCATCATGAGGGTTTTTCATGGATTAACAATCCATCATCCTGAGCTTCTGAGTAACCATTCTGATACAATATCTCTATTATAGAAATTTTTTCACCACGCTTTTGTTGTGCATTAGAGGCTCTCTACCAAGATGTATTTTTCCATCTGCATACAAGAGTCTGCTTCTAGTATACCTCAAAACCTTGAGGTTTCTATACACTTCTTTGTTTGATTACTCTGTTGAGGAGAAAAATCCTTACATTTGTCTGATTTTAACTCCAACCCATGGATATTGTGGACGATATAATGTCTCATCCAGAGGTATGTATGGTTTACTGAAACAAACAATCATCATAGTCTTCTCCCTCCATCTGGGATAACCTCTAGTTCTAGATCTCGCAATGCTTTCATTCATACGTTTTCCATACACTATTCTACGTCACAACTTTCAGTTCCTCTATTTGATTTCTTTTAGTGAGTTCATGTCAGGATGGTAGTCTTGTGATTCTCTATACACTGACTGGTTGTTCTGTATTTTCTTTCTCTCTTGGAATCTTCATGTTCTTCCTCATGTTTCTCTTTAGCTCTTGAGTTCATGGAGTTTTGTATAGATTTCATGCCTTGAATATTCTGCCTTCTTCCTTTCATCATAGGATCATGGATGTGAATGGACAACTAGGTATACTTTGAGGCTTCTTTTCGAAGAATAATTCTTCTAAAGTCAAACTGAACACGTACTTATTTTCATGGCTGCTACCATGGATGTATACTTCATCATCTTCAATGGATCATAGGATTAGCTCCCTCCTAATCCTTGCTTCATGTATGAGTGCATGTTTTTCTTTTGGGAGTATATAATCATCTTTGTCCATATAACATAATCCACGCTTACGTCTACATCCTTATTGCCTTCTGCAAGGTGTCATAAGTCTTTCTCCAATTTCCTCTTGATTGTTGACTTCTTTCTGTCTTTACTTCTTCTAGGTTTCTTCAAGATTGATTCTGATCTCAGCTTATCTTGTAGTTGTTACTTATGTAATAACTTCTACATGAATTGTTTGATGTACTTCATCCTTTCATGTGTATTGTCTGACTTGTAGTCATAATGATAGAAATCCTTATCTTGTTGTTCTTCCATAGGTATAGTTTTTCTTTGAACATGTTACCTTCTAAGAAATGGATATGCAAGATATGTACAAAAGATATGGTATATACAAGAACTATGACGAGTATTGTTACCTTCTCTTAGAAGAAGAAGTATGTTTTGTCCTACTTGGATTTCTTTGAGGGTTCCCTTTCTTCGGCAACTGATGTTTCGAGTGTTTCCTTCCTTTTCTTTAACTCGGGAAAATGATTCTTATAGTGACCATACTTTTGACAATTGAAGCATATTATTCTTGACATATCTTTCTCTTGATTTGGTTTCTTTCTGGAGCCAAACTTCTTTTTATTCTTGAAATTCTTGAACTTTGTTGTGAAGGCTTGATCATCATATTTCTTTTGAGGTTTCTCTTTTGCACTAATCCTTGATTCTTCTTTTGCACAACAAGTCTAAAGCTCTTCAAATGTAGGATACTCCTTCCTTGTGTTCATGCTTGCGAAAAATGCATCCCATGTCTTGGGAAGACCATTGAGCACTATATTTACCAGTTCCTTCTCTGAGATGATCTCTTCAATAGCTTGCAGTTGATCTCTTAACTGAGATATCCTCACAAAGTATGATGTTATGTTGTCATCATCATTCATCTTCATGTCACGGAGCTCATTCTTCAGACTCATTACTTGTCCAATGTTTCTGACTAAGAAGAGGTTTGTTAGGGCATCATACATCTTCTTTGATGAGTCAAGATGGGATATGTAGGGTATCAAGTGGTATTTTATAGATTCCATTATGATACTCATGGCATTGATGTCACTGTCTCTGAACTTCTCCATAACTGCAACATTCTGCGGTTCCTTCTCTTTTCCTTCTTCAAACATTGGTTCCACAATCTTTCCTTTCACGATATCCATCACTTTATTCTTGGCAACGATGATGTCAATCCTTGTCTTCCACGCTCCGAAGTTAGAAGCCCCATCTAACTTGTTTTCTGACTTCATAGAGTAGGTCATGGTTTCCTTGACTTGGTCAACCCTAGATTTGATCAAAAACTCAAACTTGACCTCTTGGCTTGTTGAGAGTACCAGGAGGTGTGCTAGGCTAGGGTGCACTAGTCTATCCAGAAATTAGGTCAATCCCTTCACATAATATTCCTCAACAATAGGGTTAGGGTTTTTGCAACTGCAAGTGCACCTGCTAGTAACCCTAGTGACAGTGATTTAGTAACTGCTCCTGCTAGAAACCCTAGAAAAGTTCTTCAACAAGCTTAGTATCCTTATGGATATTCTCCCTTCCAGTGGTTAGACTGAATGAAGAAGGTGTGGGCCCATAACCTGTTAGAATGTGCTCATTTTACCATAGACAATATCACTATTGTCACCCAACCATAGGCCGAAGCCACCCTCTGAGCACCTTAACCTTGATAGAGAATCATTCCGGAAGAAAAACTAGGCTAGATAGCCAAACAAAAGGTAGCACACCCTTCTCCAAGGATAGCGCATTAAACAAGAGTTGATCAAATAGTCCAAACCATAACCAAGAGATAGTCCAAGCCAAAACCGAAATATGCTAGTTGCAACAGCTGCAACGACAACTCTCCTCCATACTTGTGCACAAACTGGCCAACTATAGTGCGCACAAGTGTTGCTTCTGCAGTTATGAGAATGCCTGCCAGAATGAAGACTGGCCTCCTGTATTTATAATAAATCTGGCAGACTACCTGGGTCGACTTCTTATTCTAGGTACTAATTCTTTAGTATATATTATTTCCTTTAGCAGACTTCTTCTCTTGGAGACTAAAAACCTAATACAAGTCATTCCCTTGAGCCAACTTGTCTTCTAGGGTTATTAACCAATCAATTAGGGTGTCTTCTTGCTTCCCAGAATATTCTATTCTCATCAGGTTTACACATGGAGGTAAATACCTCCCACAGCTACCACAATATCAACACCCCCAGCGTGATAGACCAGTTAGAAAGTATATGTCCTCCACTTCAATTCTCAATGCTTGCCCATTGAGATTGAAACTCTTGCTATCAGGGTCCCAGTAACCCACCAACATCTCCAACAACCTCACCTGGGCTCTCATCCCTTTGAGCACCCAAAAATTATACAAACCACATCGTTTTAAGGCCATTTGGCCCCCCTAATCTCGATCTACAGTGGAATCAACCTCCTCATGTTCCCTTTCTCGCCATTCAAGGACCATCCTGTCAAATACACACATAATTTTGAGTTAGAACCCCTCATTTTGGTCATTTGTGTTCCTGTACGTGGCTTCCTTTGCACACAGTCATGTGTAGATTTCAATATACACGTCCTATAGTTAATACAAGCACGTATACCTTGTCGTATACGTGACCTAAACATGGACAACCCGTGTACACCAAAATCTACACTTTGCGCTTTAAATAACTAAAAAATTAAAACCTAATTCAAAAATGTAATCCATTGAAATTGAAGTTTGGAAGAGATCAAGAATTACCTGATCCAGACGGCTCATGATTTCGTTGTTGGATGCTCCCGCAATCGTCGTTTGAATCTTGGAAAAATTTTGGTCCAATTTGCACTAGTTGGGTAAAAAATCAAAATGGTATGGTAATTTTTTATTTTATTACTATTTATAAATCATTTTTTACCCACTTTCTATGGTTTAAACCATTTTTGCACCTAATGGACTAATACAAAAGTGGATTGAGTTGGTTTTTGTAGTTTTAACCTGGGTTTCCTGTAGATTTCAGTACTTTGTTGACCATTCATTACCTTAGAAAGGTATGTTTATTACCCAGCATATAGGATAGGTATCCATTCCATTATGCATTTTCTCGTTACCCTAAAACTATCACTCTTTATGCCCTAGGTACAAGCCCATTTGTTGCGACACAGAACCTTCCATCTGCTATAAAGTCGTGTCGTTATCAAGTGGTAGAGACTTACCAAACATGGGTGCCCTGGTTAGATCCCCTGTTTCATTTGGTGCCCATGCAGATATTTTTTTATTAGGATCGGGAGTCCCTCACAACTCGTACTTGACTTTATGCTGAGCCTCATTTCTCATTCATACACATGCGACCTTTTACCCCATGGAATCCTAAACAAGTCTCAGTTAAGCTATTTTTTGACTCGTCTAAAAAGTGAAAAGATTTCTGAGTGATTTGTCCCTTTAACACTCATTAAATTGGATTTGAAAGATCATGAGTCTTAGTTAAGCTCTTTTCCGACTTGTTACCAAAAATAGAAAAGATCACCGAGTGAACTTGTCATTTTCACACTCATAAAGTGGATTTGAAAAGACGTCTACTTTGCACAAGTTTATCCCTTTTTCACACCAAGTAGACTAAAAGACATAAAAAAGGATATTTTTTGGCGTTAATTTGTGATTGCATCTCATGCCCCTGCTTGCAGTATTGAGCCTATAATTGGTTCTCGCTTTGCGTTATAAAACATTTGCCTTAGCAGTTTTTTGCCCTCAACTAAGCAGAGCCTCATTTATATCCTTCGTAATTTGACACCCTATACCTAGGAGGGAACATTCCCTAAGTGTCCATCTCCCGCATGCACTTCCCTACATTGAGCATAGGTATGTTCCACTGCTGGAACTAGTTTTGCTTACTTGCAACACTTGTTTCCTCCTCTCTATCATAGCATTTGTTTGTTATGAAAAAACAAAAAAAGACGTGTGGGAAGGGAGTACTATCTTACATTGACAACAGTCGTGTCACCTTTGAATAAAGAACAAAGTTATTTGATTCCTTTCATCATAATTTTGGGTTTAGCACGGCCTTAGGAAATTGAGCTCGTTACAGAGTCTTCTCTACCAACTGGTTCCTCTTCCAGTTCCTACATAAAACTTTATTGGTGCCTCCTGCATCTCATGATTTTATCAATGGGTCTATGATGTCAGAATCTACCATATGTCTCATGATCTTGTTCAAAGGAAGTCTATCAACCTATGTCAACCACTCCTTGGAACTCTTGACTTTGCATGTTGGCCATACCCTCAGTTTGTCTCAGAATCACATGATACTTTAGTCCTATCATGCACCATGTCTCTACTTTCATCATTGGTAGGTAAACTTGAACCCAACAATTGACATTTCATCATTGGTTGTTGATTGGGTGGTTTCCCTTGTGTTCGACGATAAGACATCTATTCACACATTGGGATTCGTGCAATGTCTTGGGTTCCATTAGTCTTATTGATGGTTTCCTTACCTTTGTCAACAGTTTTCATCACTGGTTGTTATTCAGAGGGTCTTTTTCATGTACCAGTTGCACTTGGCATACGTAAAAGACGCACAGGGTCATTGGTATTAGAATATAGAAGATGGTGTGCTCATTTTACCATTGACGATACCTTCATCACCCAACCATAGGCTGAAGCCTCCCTCCGAGCACCTTAACCTTGACTGAGAATTCCTCCGGAAGTAAACCCTAAGCTAGATAGCCAAACAAAGGGTAGCACATCATTCCCTAAGGATAGCGCATCACAAAAGCTGATCAGATAGTCCAAACCCTAGCCAAGAGATATTCAACCCAATACTGAAACTAACTGTTGTTGCAGCTGCACCTGCAACCCTCCTCCAAACCCGTGCACAAGACTGCAACTGTAGTGTACACCAACTGAGAAACTGCAATTCTAAGATGTCACAAATGAGAACCGACGCCCTGTATTTATAGTAGTTTTGCCAATTTTGCTAGGGTCGACTTCTCCTTCTGGATAAGTGTCTATTCAGTATATTATTATAATTTCTGGTCGACTTCTTCTCTCGGAGGCTAATAACCTAATATAAATTATCTTCTTGAGCCGAAAAGTCTTCTAGGGTTATTATCCAACTTATTAGGGCTTCTCTTGCTTCCCGAAGTCTTTTATTCTTGTCAGGTTCACACGTGGAGGTAAATACCTCCCGCAACTACCATAATATTAACACTCCCTCCTAGCTAGAGAAGTATTTACAGGTAATGGACTTGAGCACAAAAACATACCATTTACCTGGTAGAATCAATATAGTCATCTAGACTATTTCATGACTAGATCATGAGCATCACCATCACCATCAACTACATCATCTCTCGAAACCATACTTCATCTGAGTAAGTAGATATGATGTTGGATAAGTCACTCTCACCATAGAGTGATACAAGAGGAGTAAAAGTTCTGAATTGTTTTCCGTCTGGAGAATCTCTGTTCATCATCCATCTGAATGATCATTATCTCCAATAAACTGTTGATAGTCTTCAAGGAAATTAGAACAAGGATAGAGCACAACTATGTCTATTCATAGTAGTACATAACTACAATCCAACGGTTTACTACCACATCGAGTAACACACAAGTAATTGATTAACAACGTATGGTTGCGAACAGTGAAACATATTCACCATAGCATCCTGCATAGAAACAATGTTATGATATAAATTGATTTGTCTGGGCCAATCTTTCACTCACATTTGTGAGTTCTGAAAGAATATCTGCCACAGTAGTCTTCATCTACTGTCATATAATCTTCATAACAAACATCTGATAGCAATCTGCACAGGAACAATGTTATGATATAGATTGAATTATCTGGGCCAATATTTCACTCACATCTGTGAGCTTTGAAAGAATATCTGCCTCAAAATAGTGAAACATATTCACCATCATCTGATGCCATCCTGCACAGAAAAATAATGTTAAACATAAACTGAATCCTCTGGGCCAATCTTTCACTCATGTTTTTGAGATCTGAAAGAATATCTTCCCTCATCAATAATGGGCTATCTGCCCCATTCTTCACAAACAAGGAAGAAAGAATTATTTTGGATTTCTAAGCCTGGACCATTTCTCACCCTGGGCCATTCTTCCTACACTAATTAAAGTGTAACCTAGAGAGAATGAGTCTACCCTAAGAAATGTTTGGACCATTCCTCACCCTGCGCCATTCCTATGACACTAAACAAAGTGTAACCTGGAGAGAATGAGTCTTCCCTAAGGAATGATTGTCCCTGATTGCTAAGCTTGGACTATTCCCCACCCTGGGCCATTTCTCCAACACTAAACAAAGTGTAACTTGGAGAAAATGAGTCTTCCCTAAGGAATAAATGTCCGGACCATTCCCCACCCTGGGCCATTCCTCCGACACTAAACAAAGTGTAACCTAGAGAGAATGTATAACCCTCAAGGAATGTTTGTCCTGCATCAACCTCCAAAATGGACCATTCTTCGAAACTGCTCACAACTGTGAACTTCGAAAGAATGACTGCCCGGGGAGGCAGACCATTCTACTTGAACACTACTTAGAGTGAATGTAAAAAAGAATGACTTTTCTAGACCAATCCCCATGTTAACCACAATGGGAAGTCATTGTCTATGATACATTAGCAATCAGTCTGCCTCCCATGTTAACTACAATGGGAAGTCACTATTCGTCAGAAATCTCAATCCACTTTTCGAACAGGAAAGCATCTATCCAATCTGGACTATTTTTCAATTGCAAAGATAAATGCTCCCTCCTAAATGGAGAGTTACTTAAATCACAAAAATAATTATTTTTCCGTACCTTCTCTTGTCTTGGAGAATCTTCCTGATCCCCATCTTCTCTCATAAATATGTAAACTTGATTCTAGATAGAGGTTTTGTCAGGATATTTGTTGTCTGCTCATCAGTGGGAATATACTTGCTTTACTTCTCCTTTCTAGACTTCATCATGGATAATGTAATGATTGATTTCAAATGTGCTTTAGTCTGGAATACTGTGAAGGCTTTATGTAAATCTGAACAATAGAATATATCATAGTTGGAGAACTAGAACATATCCATGTGGTACTTCTTCTGTCATCATGAGATCTGATCTTCTAAGTAGTCATCTTGATGTTATAGGAAATCTTCACCACGCTTCTGCTGTGCACTGGAGGTTCTCCACCAAGTTGTCTTCTTCTTGTCTGCATACAAGAGTCTCTTTCTGGTATCCCTCAAGGTCTTGAGATTGCTCTTCATATGCTCTTTATTCAATTTCTCTGGAGAACATTCTTTGCATTTATCTGATGTAGAATTCCAACTCATGGATGTTGCGGATGGTATAATGACTTATGTAGTGATATGTCTAGTGTACTGGAACAAGTAATCATCATAGTCTTCTCCCTCCATCTGAGAAAACCTCTGGTTTTGGATCTCGCAATGCTTTCATTCATAAGTCTTCCATACACTGTTATTCATCACAACTTCCAGTTCTTCTTCTTGATTGCTTTCATATCAGGCTTGGTAATCTTGTGATTATTGATGTAATGACTGGTTGTTCTGGATTTTCTTTCTTTCTTGGAATCTTCATGTTCTTCTTCATGTTTTTCATTATCTCTTGGATCCATGGAGTTTCCATGTTCTAGAGATTCCACTTCTTCTTTTCATCATAGGATTACAGATCTGGATGGACAACCAGGAATACTTTTAAGGCTTTTCTTCGAAAAGGTCTTCTTCTGCGGTTGAGTTGA
Source organism: Picea glauca (assembly GCA_000966675.3). Lineage (NCBI taxonomy): Eukaryota > Viridiplantae > Streptophyta > Pinopsida > Pinales > Pinaceae > Picea > Picea glauca. Next base: position 314,420 of record JZKD02S2047601.1, on the reverse strand, counting down.
ACATGTACTGTCTTTCATGGCTGCTACCATGGATATATACATTTCATCATCTTCAATGGATCATAGGATTAACTCCCTCCTAATCATTTCTTCATGAAAGAGTGCATATAATCGACTCCCTCCGTCTGATAGATTCCACGCTTCCGTCTTAGTTGTCATCATAAGTCTTTCTCCAATTTCTCTTGATGTCTGACTTCTAAGTCTCTTCATGATTGATTTGTCTTATCTTGCAGTAGCTTCCACATGATTTGTATTTTATCCTTTCATGTGTATTATCTAATGATATTCATTCTTATCTTGTTGTTCTTCCATAGGTATAGTTCTTCTTGGAACACATTAAGAGATAGATATACAAGATACGTACAGAGACGATGCAAACAAGATATGTACATAAAAATAAGAAGAATGTTGTTACCTTTTTAGTAGAAGAAGTCTCTTCCATCCTGCTTAGTCTTCTTTGCAAGTCCCTTTTCTTCGACAATCGATGCTTCATGTTTCTCCTTCCTTTTATTTAGCTCGGGACACTGATTCCTGTAGTGATCGTACTTTTGACAGTTGAAGCACTGTATTTCTGAAATGTTTTTTTTTGTTTTTGTTTTGGCTTTCTTCTTGAATCGAAATTTCTTTTGTCCCTGAAGTTCTTGAATCTTGATGTGAAGGCTTGATCATCGTGCTTATTTTGAGGTTTCTCTTTTGCATTGATCCTTGATTCTTCTTGAGCACAACAAGTCCAAATTTCTTCAAATGTCGGGTACTCCTTCCTTGTGTTCATGCTTGCGGAAAATGCA
>JZKD02S2047601.1:296916-313582 GCA_000966675.3 Picea glauca | reverse complement strand
TGATCTCTTCAATAGCTTGTAGTTGATCTCTTAACTGGGAGATCCTTACAAAGTATGATGTTATGTTGTCGTCATCATTCATCTTCATGTCACAGAGCTCATTCTTCAGACTCATTACTTGTCCAATGTTTCTGACTGAGAAGAGATTTGTTAGGGAATCGTACATATTCTTCGATGAGTCAATATGGGAGATGTAGGGTATCAAGTGGTATTTTATGGAATCCACTATGATACTCATGGAATTGATGTCAACATCTTTGAACTTCTCCATAGTTGCAATGTTCTGCGGTTCCTTCTCTTCTCCTTCTTTAAACTCTGGCTTCACGATATTTCCTTTCACAATATCCATCACTTTATTCTTAGCAAGGATGAGGTCAATCCTTGTCTTCCATGCTTTGAAGTTAGAGGCTCCATCTAGCTTGTTCTCAGACTTCATAGAGTTTGTCATGGCTTGCTTGTCTTGGTCAAACCCTAGATTTGACCAGAAATCCAAACTTCACATCTTGGCCTTCTGGGAGTACCAGGAGATGCGTTGGGCTAGGGTACACTGATCTATCTGGAGATTAGGTCAATCTCATCACTCAAGGTTCCTCAAAAATAGTTTTAGGGTTTCTGCAACTGCTTCTGCTGGTAACCCTAGCTGCAGTTCTTTTGGAAACTGCTCCTGCTAGTAACCTTAGCGGAAGTTCCTCAACGAGCTCAATGTCTAGCGGCTATGTTTCCTTCTAGCGTTTTAGGCTGACTGAAGGGGTTTGGGCCCATAACCTGTTAGAATATAGAAGATGGTGTGCTCATTTTACCATTGAAGATACCTTCGTCACCCAACCATAGGCCTAAGCCTCCCTCCGAGCACCTTAACCTTGAATGAGAATTCCTCCAAAAGCAAACCCTAGGCTAGATAGCCAAACAAAGGGTAGCGCATCATTCCCTAAGGTTAGTGCATCACAAAATCTGATTAGATAGTCCAAACCCTAGCCAAGAGATATTCAACCCAATACTGAAACTAGTTGTTGTTGTAGCTGCACCTGCAACCCTCCTCCAAACCTGTGCACAAGACTGCAACGGTAGTGCACACCAACTGAGAAACTGCAATTCTGAGATGTCACAAATGAGAACTGGCGCCCTGTATTTATAGTAGTCTACCACTTTTGTTGGGGTCGACTTCTCCTTCTGGAAAAGTGTTTTTTCAGTATATTATTATAATTTCTGGCCGACTTCTTCTCTTGGAGGCTAATAACCTAATATAAATTATCTTCTTGAGCTGACAAGGCTTCTAGGGTTATTAGCCAACTCATTAGGGTTTCTCTTTCTTCTCAAAGTCTTCTATTCTCGTCAGGTTCACATGTGGAGGTAAATATCTCCCACAACTACCATAATATTAACAGTTGGTTTGTGAACTTTTTCTTCATAAAGATTGTCATCAAATCATAAAGCTCATGCTTTGTACGTCATGCTGACTGATGAGAGATGCCTTAATGCTCTCCTTTCAGCGGGGCTCTTTCCATCGACATCAACCCATTATCTGGAAACATGATCTAGAGTCTTATGAGTACCTTGAGGCTTGCATTCATTAGTGGCAGGCTCTCTCACCATCGACAGTTGGGAATGCATCAATGTCTCCTGATCGATGGATTCTTCAAGTGTTCAACACCAACTCCTCTATTCACACCTGTAAGAATGTATTCAATGCCTTGATACCTACTTTCATTATTGGTAGGTTGTGTTGCATTTGTTAATGGTATACATCAATGATCGGTAATCAAACAATGTCTCATTATGTTCGACCTCAACCCCTTTATTCACATGATGTAGACTTGCACCGTTGGCGAATTGTGTAGAAGACTTGAAGACATCACTATGTGGTTGCAGGTTTCCTGAGCTGTTGCTTCCTTTTCATTGGACCAGTACCTATATGACTTCAGTAATCACGGGAGATCAGATTGTACTCCATGGTATATAGATATATTCAGATTGGTTTTGAGACTGGTTCTACTAGACCTTGTTCGTGACTATGACAACTATTGGCATGTAACCACATTTGTATTTTCTTATTCATGGCCACAGACACTTGTTTGGTATATTTCCACATGGATCTGCAATGTAATTTTGGCAGCCATGTATGCAAAGTCAGTACATAATGTAATGAGCAATCAAGTTCGTCCAACTGGTTCTCTACCACTCCACTTCTAGGTTATTTATAATGTATTTCGACCATCGCATATTCTCCTCTGACCTCACACATTAGGGGGCATCTATTACAGTAAGATTTGCCTCACCCTATGCAATCTTGCAGAGAGGGCCTTACTCCATTTCCCTATGTAGACTTACTTTCCCTAATTGATGAATCCAAAGACAAAAATAAATATTTTCCCACTTGTATGCACCTTACAAGCTATACAACATGCGTATACGTTGGTTGCTCCATTACAACCCGCATACATCGAGATTTGTTCGATAAAATCAAAATATAATGTTGGGTTTTCATGTCACGACAGGAGATCTTTGATCCTTGGCCTTCCACATACTGGAAACGTTCTGACTCGACCCTTCAGTTGCATTTTGAAGGATATAAAGAAGTCAATTACGAGATCTGGAAAAGGAGAGAGTATTCAACTTTGAGAGCAAAGTTACTCTAATTATCACTTCATTATTGAGTCTGCATCCCTTTGTCCTTTAAGTCTGAACACAATGTTCAACCCCCAAGCTCTTCCCTTATTGATGGAGAACCTCTTTGTCTCCCTTATATGATCTTGCCTTTGGTGGAGGATTGAAGTGGTGGAGGCCCAGTTGGAAGGAACTTGGTGTCTTGGTTCTGAACCATGCCGATACGGAAGACTGTAATGTTTTCACTTCTGATGATCATTTATTAATAGAAATACTCATTTCCCGCCCAATTGATATCTTGCAAATATATGAATTGTTATCCATGGGCATGTCTATTTTGTATATTAATGGATTATGCTATCTAATGTGCTATCATTTTATATTATCACTATATGATTTCTCTTTTTGTTTGTTGAGAACTTGTTGCAGGTATAAATCATTGGGTCGAAGTGCTCAACGGTGGACACCATCAAACTTTTGGATGAGGTAGGTCTCTTTCTTACCTTGCTTGCACATTGGTTTATATAGCATATGTTGGAATTGAGTTGATTTCTGCAGTCATACCTGTCTGTTGTGGTTCACCCTAGCCATAGAGAGATTTTCCTCATAACAATGATGGATATATGGGTTAAAAAGAAAATTCTCAATTATCTTATCATATTATAAATAAGTGATGCAACATCTATATGACTACTCACTTCCTTCTACATCAACAACCAATAAATGCAAAATCAGTGAGTATAAGAAGATTCCATTTGCTAATGAGACAAATTGTTTCATGAAAACCTACTATAGTGAAATTATAAAAATTAATTTTAATAATAATATTTAATTCATGAAAGGATTACTATGCTAAGGTTTCGTTAAAAAACTAGAGATGTCATTTTCACAATAAAATTTCCTACCTCATAAAAAAATTAGAGATGTCATTTTCACAATAAAAGTTCCTACCTAATAACTCCTTGTTCCTACTTTATCACTCCTTGTAGTGTTGAGCATGCTAGCTCTAAAATATATATAGCTATGTATCTAATAACTTTAGTACACTAACACAATTTATTATATTGAACAACAAATTAGAATGGCATGAATGTTTCCCTACATGAGTTGTCAATGGAGGTGAACGAAGGTGGAGGGAATTACAATAGAGACCAATTTTCTCATGACTTGTCACCTCTCTATCAATGGAAAGGATAGGTTATATCTGGTTCTATTTTGGCATGATTTTTTATCACTTCATGTCTCAAGGATTCTTCTATTGGAGTCTATCTGAAAATCCTTACTACCATGGCCTTTGTATGAATATCTTTATTGAATAGAATATTCTAAGTTTCCAATGAATGTGGATTCCATGGACAAGCCTTTTGGAGGGATATAAGATACACTAGATTTCACATTGTTGGGGATCCATTCCACAAAGTAAGAGGAAATATTGCTCTGAACATTCATCATTTTCCCATCCACCTCTTTGGTGCTCATCTTGCCTCCAAACACTACAGATGCAATAAGATACCTGCCATGATAGGGATCTCCAGCACACATCAAGTTATCAGAATGTCACATTTGTGGTGTAAGCTCGGGAATGATGATGGCTCTATATTATTGTGAATTGTGAAAGTTCAAGGGAGCAAATCCAACCATGAAAAAGTGGAAGAGAAGGAAGAGGAAGGGAATAAGATCCATCCCCAACTTCCTAATATCTGAGTGTAGCTAAAGAGGAAACGTCAGGCAGTAGGCGACTTCACCCATTGTTGCAAATATTAGGGGGTTCAAATCCACATCATGGTTCCTAAATCAGATTCGAGTAAATTCCAATATAAGTTGATTGAATTCTATGTATTCAATTGTTAGGTCTTAGTAATGAAAATAGGCATCAATGATAGTTATATCCAAGTGCAGCTAGAGGCCTGCTGCCCAAATCTTAGTGTTTCATTCTTAGGGTTATCAAAACTTAAATTGTTATTTCCTCATGTCAAAATCAGCAAGGAAATGAATTCATACTTGGTCATTCAATTGCCTCTTAGGATAACCACTTAGTATCTTAGGCTTTGTATAAGGATTGGAATTATGAAAATAGACAAGTAACATTGAGTTCCATTAAAATGAACAATATTGTGGCTCACAGGAATGTAGTTTTCCGCATAGGTGTGGCCCATCATGGAATAAGTCATAGAGCAAATAGGATTAATTATTCATATCATAAATTAAAAACGTGTTCAAAGGTGAATAATATAGTTTAATACCTTATTACAATGCAATAACATACGCATATTTACAACAACTTACAAAGTAATTAACACCATATCCAATCAATACAAGATCATAATATAATCAACATAAGATCATAAACACTTACTAGACAAAATAATTCTAGTCACACATATATACACCAAATCATTGGATTTCTATGAAAAATAGAGAGTCAAAACCAAGGCATGCATTACTTTGTTTACAATTTGGATCCCCAAGTTCCCCATGAAATTACTTTTACTTAGAAGTATATCCATAAGAGGTTTCACTTTTCGACCCAAGGGAAAGAAAATAACCAAGTAAGATTTCAACCTACCTAATAGCTAAAAAAGAGAACAATTGAACTGAACAACCTATTCCAAAACTTATATTGAAAATTGAACTTGAAATATTTCCCATTCACTAGCAACTCCTCCTGCTCTCCATCCAAATCAATGAGATAAAAACTCTTCTTGCTAGCCCCAACTCGTCAATTTGATATGGCACCAACCACAAGGGGTCAGATTTGACTTTTTCTCTAGTTAATTTTTTAATTTTTTTTTAATTACTATCCCTTTTTTTTCCTAAGAAAAAAAATCACATTTTTGTAACCAAATAACTCATAAAAATACATTACTCATGATGCTTTCACACGCTGGATTTTCCATACTGACTAATCTAAAACAATGCTCAAAATCTTTACTCTACTCGTTGTGCCCAATGTACTCTTAACTTGTTAAAAAAGAGATATTGATTATACATAGCCTCCATAGGTGCTATTACTTTGTCCCATTTCTAATTTTCTGAATGAGCCTAAACGAAATCTATCCCAATGACGGTAAGTTCACATATATAACATAAAATGATATATAAAGTAAACAACGTCGTGCACACTAATTCCATATTAAGGTATATCATAGTTTCAAACATCTCACCCTCTACTCACTGAACAAAATGAATCTCAACAACCAACAGCCTTAACCCCTCCTTGGACAAAGAATTTGCTTGTTGGTTCATCTCAATATAAACATGACTGATTGTGAAAGAGTCAAATTTCTAAAAAAAAATAAAAATAATTTTTTTTAACTACCATCCTTATGATACCTTGGTAAGTCGTTATTTTTTTATATGTCATGCCACCTTTTCTTATTAAATTCTCTCTCAAATTCAAATTTTTTTAACTACCATCCTTATGATACTTTGATAAGTCGTTTTTTTTTATATGTCTTCCACATGCCACTTATCTTATTAGTATCTTATTAAATTTGCTCACTGCATAAATTGTTTACATATTTATCTTTTTAAATTATTATCTAAACTTTTTAAACTAATCTTGTTGTTAAGTATGTTTTCATAACTCCATTCTTACTTTGTAAAATCCTTTAAGTATTTATTTTTTAAAATTATTTATAACATACAATTCTTAATCCATATAAGATATTTAACCCTAAAACATATAAATCTATAACTCTAACCATTAAACTTTATTACTCCCAACACCTAACTCCTATAACTATAATCATTATCTCTCATAACCCTTTATCCTTAAACCTCATTACTCCCAATACCTAGCCATTATAACAATAACCACTATTCCTCATAACCCTTTATGAAATCATTAACACCTAAAACATATAACCCTTATCCCTTATAGTCCCTTACCATTATCCCATATTAACCCCTAAACCCATTTCAACTCTAACCCTTATTATCATGAATGCATAACTCTAAAACATAAAATTTCTTTCTTTAACTCTTTAGCACTAACACTTACAACCCCTAATACCTAATACACATAAAACCTTCACCCATTTAACATATGATCATTAACTTTTATAATTCCTTATTCCATAATATTATAACACATTACCACTATAATCCCTCACACCTAAAACCTTAATTTATAATCCATTTAACTTTTATCATGCCCAACCACTATGACCACTAATATAAGCAATAAACATTATAACCCCTAATGTCTATCAGTACTAACCCTTATCGTCACTTAAATCCCATGGCCACTATAAAATTTAATCCGTATAACCCCTAAGACCCATAACCCTTAGCACTTATAACCCTCAATTTAAATATGATAGAACTCTTGTAATCGCTGACCCTGATATCCTTAGTTCATATAAGACTTAACCCCTTTAATCCATTTATCCCTCAACCTATATTTTATCTAATACTTAATCTTTAAATTCCATAGTCTCTTACCATATAATCACTATATATTATAACCACTATCATCCATAACCTCTAATATGGAATTTACTCATTTAACATATAAACCCTTAACATCTATTTAACACATGTAACCTTTACCCCTTTAACATCTATAATCCCAAAAACTTATAACCCATAATATAAACCCCAAAAACTTATAACCCATAATATAAACCCCAAAAACTTATAACCCCTTATATAACCCCTATAAACCCTAAAACTTATAACCTATAATATAACCCTTGCAAACACATATAACCCCTAATATGTATAGCTTCTGAACATTATCAATACTTATTCCTAACACTTAAAGCCTCTAACTCTTAGTACATAAGCCCTATAAAATCTAACACATAACCCCCATAAACCCCTAAACCCTACAACTCTTAACAAATATGACTCCTAACACCTATGATCTCTAACCCCTATTTTTTTTAATCCATTTAGCCATATATTCACTAACTCTTATAATCACTATCAACCCTAACTCATGTAACCCTAACATAACTCACTAACCCCTAATCTATAACTGTGATAACAAATATCACCTATAGCACCTAATATAACCACTAACTTGTAAAACCTATAAACCCTATAATTTATAACCTCTGTAACCTAACCATGATAACCCCTTATTCCTAAACCCAGAGTTATATACTCTAAGTCCAAACCTATATAAGACTCTACTCCCATAAAAAATCATTCTTAATCCATATAAAATACTACCCATAACACATATAATTTTTTAACTCTAACCTTAAACTTATTACTCCCAATACCTAACCCTCATAACTATAACTATTATCCTACTTAACCCTTTGTCCTTAAACCTTACTACTCCCAAAACCTAACCCTTATAACTGATGCAAACCCCCTATATCTCTTAAGGGTTGCGCAACCTCCCGATCAGGATCTTTGACTCCGGAGTCGAAATGGCTCTTCTGGTTCCGAACTGGAATGATTAAGACTAAATAAATAGGTCCTTGTCTGTGTTTTTCCCATGCAAACCAGCACTAGGCACAAGCCTCCACTCCACGTGACTGTAGGCACCACCACGGGCTTAGCCCAAAAGGCACGTCGTGTTTTGCGAGTTCAAGTTTTCCGATGCAACAACTCCCCCAAGTCCCAAAACCCCGAAAATGGATAACAAATTTTAGCTCCTCCCCTTTCTCTGCTCGTGCGACCACACACCTGTGACCAGGGGCTTTATCACCAAACGCATGGTGATTCGCGATGTCAGGACTTTGTGTTGCAAGACGCTCACTCCTCCAAGTCCCGAAACCCCAAAAAGGGCTAATGGTCCTTAGATCCTCCACTGATGTGACCCTTTGATGAACCTTGGGGCCCACCTCCGAGCGTGTCAGGATTTCGCATGTCAGGGGTTTTCGACATGACTTCATCCATCATCCTGATCGTTGAAATTGAGATATTCCCTCGCCTCAAATCGACAGTCGTAAACCTCTGAGGATTTGATGGTCCTGATCTTGTCAGGATTTCGTGGATTGGGGATATTGGACTATTGATCCTTCACACTCTCGATCGTCAAAATTATAGAATACCTCTTCGCTATGGATCAATGGCTCTAGGACTCCGAAGACCGGATGGTTCTGATCCTGTCAAGATTTCACGTACCGGGATTTTGGATTGCAGCCTCCTCCGCTCTCCTTCTCTATTTCTCGACTCCTGAATTCACAAGGTAAATCGATGGATCTCAACCCCTTAAGATCTAACGGTCCATATCTTATCTTTGTGAATCATGATTTCACGTTTCAGGGTTTTGGAATTCAAGGACCACTATCCTCCCAACTCACGATACCCGATATCATGAAATGGACTAACGGTCCAAATATTTACTAGATCAACGACTCTTATCCCTCCTGAACTTTGAGAGTTGGATGACTCCCGTCGTTATCCTCCACATGGCTTGACTTGATCCAATGACTTACGGCTATTGGCACTTCCTCCTCGAAGTCTCTCCACTATCTATTCAGATCCTCGGCTAACCCTAGCCATATATCTTAGCGTCGACTCTCCTGAACTTTGATCTTTCAGACTTAGAAGATTTTATAAGTCTACGTAGGTTTTGACCTTAGCCTCTCCTGAGATTTGGGATTCCTGGATCTTGATAACACTTATCTGACGTGTTATTCCTCCTGAGATTTGTTTTGTATAGACTTTTATTTCCCGCGCACTCCTTGCGTTTAAGGGATCTTGATATCTCAGATCCAAGGGATTTCTTAAAGAGAAATTCCTCCCGATCTCCTGACGTTCTCTTCTGGCTCGATGCACACCTTGAAGAGCTTCAAATGAAGAGAAACAATTGAAACTGAAAAACTAACATTCACAGTTCCATTCTCTCCTATTGAGATTCATTCACTTGTTCATAAAAACAAAATGACAGGAAATTGAAAAACATTGTTCACACCCATTGAATCAACTCTTCTATGTTATATTCAACAGTGAAAATGCCTACAAAAATCTTCAAATTACAATAGCTTGGAAACTAAAATCTTCTACTAACTCACAGTTCTCTTATGACTACTTTTCCTTTGTATTGTAGCTAACCCTATCTGGGCGTACAAAAACTCTATTTAACTCAAGGAGATTTTTAGGGTTCTTTTCCTGCCTACTTATCTACTCTAAAACTTAATCTACTAGCTATCTTAGACCAGTCTCAATCCAGAGCCGACGTTCAAGCGTGTCTCAAAGTTTTTCTGGCGTTGAGTTCAGGTGTGCCTCGAAAAACCTGCTGGACTGCCAAGATTGAGGTTCTGGAAGAACTCCCATGTCCTAAGTGGTCCTACCTCTTTGTGCTTTCCAACGATAGTCCTACATCATACTCCCCTTGCCAAAAAAAAATAATGGACTCCTGTCCATGAGCTCCTACACTGACTTTTCCTGCTTCTAGATAACATCTTCATTTTCCCAACTGGAATCTTCTACTGGGTGTCCCTTCCATTTGACCAGATATTCAAAATAGGTTTTTCTTCTAGTCTTATTGCCAATCCTCTAATCAACAATTTTCTCCATCTGTGGTTTTTTTGCTACATGCATTTGCTTCTCCCACTGAATCTTTTCTTGATCTTCTGATCCCTTTGTGTCATCCATCCTATAAGGATACAGGTCTAAGACGTTGAATATGGGTGAAATGCCCACACCATCCGGTAGCTCGATATCATAGGCGTTCAGATCAAGCTTCCTCAATATCTTACATGGCAGTATCTTCTTCATCTTTAACTTGTTATATGTTCCCCTAGGGAACCTTTCCTTTATGAGATGTGCCAAAAATTGATCTCCTACGTCAAATTGAAGTTCCCTGCGATGTTGATCGGCTCTGTGCCTGTATTTCTAGTTAGAACTCTGCAACTGTCCTTTGATTTGGCTATGGATTTCTTGCATCTCTTCAGCAAAATATTCTACTCCAGCACTCCCGATCTCCCTCTGTTCCACGTCTCTCAACTCAGACACTCCCCTGGGTTGCATTCCATATAATATTTGGAATGGTCTCCTTCCAGTGCTCATGTTCGACGAGTCATTGCATGAAAACTCTACTTGTGGCAAAATCTGATCCCACTGATTATGATGTTCAATGACTAAACTCCTTAATAAATTTCCCAAACTTCTGTTTACCACTTCAGTCTGCCCATCTGTCTAAGGGTGATAAGATGAGCTAAAGGACAATTTTGTCCCCATTTTCTTCCACAATGTCTTCCAAAAATGACCAACAAATTTTGTGTCTCTGTCCGAGACAATGCTCCTGGGTAGGCCGTGAAGTCTCACCACTTCCTTAAAACACAGGTTTGCAACATGTGTTGCATCATTGGTCTTCTGGCATGGGATAAAATGTGTCATCTTTGAAAACCTATCCACTGCCACAAATATGGAATCGAATCCCCTTTGTGTTATTGGCAATCCCAACACAAAATCCATGCTTATTGCATCCCAAGGCCTCTCTGGTATTGGAAATGGTTGATACAATCCAGTGTTATGTCTTTTCCCCTTTGCATGTTGGAAGATTCTACATCTTTTGACAAACTTTATCACTTCTGTTCTCATACCTGGCGAATAGTATGAACTTCTCAACTATGCAAATGTTTTTTCATGGACAAAATGTCCACACAATCCTCCACTATGTTTCTCCTTCAGAAGATTATCCCTCATTGAGCATTTTGGTATGCACAATTGATTTCCTCTAAACAACAGTCCTTCCTGAATCATGTACTCTGTCCACTAACTTATATCTCTCAACACAGAGTTTGTACATGCTTCATATGCTCCCTTAAAGTATGTATCATCACAGTACATATCCTTAATGTGTTCAAACCCTAAGGTCTTCACCTGGAATTCTTGTAGAATTAAACATCCCCTGCTTAATGCATCAACAACCTTGTTAGCATTCCCAACAATATGTTTTATGAAAAAAGTAAATTTTTTCATAAATTCAACCCATTTTCCATGCCTCTGATTCAATTTTTCTTGTCTAGTTATGAATTCTAAAGATTGGTTATCGCTATACAAGACAAATTATTGTGAGACAAGATAATGCCTCCATTTCTTCAAGGCTTGAATTATGGCATAAAACTCCTTGTCATACATGGAGTATTTCCACTTGGTATAATTCAACTTCTCACTGAAATATGCAATAGGTCTATTGTCTTGGCTCAAGGCTACTCCACTTGCATCACATCTCACCTGAAAAGTCTTTTCAAAATTCGGCAAGACCAAAATTGGTCACTCTGTTATTTTCTCCTTCAGTATTTTGAGGCTTTTCTCGGCTTCCTCTGTCCACTTAAATGACTTGTGATTCTTCTTCACTGTATCCATCATTGGCACACAAATTCCACTGAAGTTTCTAATGAACTTCCTATAGAAAATTTCTAATCCATGAAAGCTCCTTACCTCAAACATGCTTCTTGGTGACAACCATTCTCTGATCACTTTCACCTTCTCTGGATCCATCTTCAATTCATTTGAAGAGATCACAAAACCCAAGTAAATGAGTTTTGTCTTCATAAAAAAAGACTTCTTTAGATTTATCAACAACTTCTCTCATTGTAGCCTCCTCATCACAAATGTTAGGTGCCTCAAATGCTCCTCTTTAGTCCTGCTAAAGATCAATATATCATCCAGATATACAACCACATATTTGCCAATGAAATCTTTCAGAATTTCATTCATTGACCTCATAAAAGTGCTTGGGGCATTTGTTAAGACAAATGGCATAACAAGCCACTCATATAGACCTTTGTTTGTCTTAAAGGTTGTTTTCCATTCATCACCTTCTCTCATCCTCATCTAGTGATACCCACTTTTCAAATCTATCTTAGAGAAGAAGTTTGCTCCACTTAAGCAATCCATTAAATCATCCATTCTTGGTAAAGGAAATCTATACCTGATGGTGATTTTGTTAATGGATCTTGATTTTGTTCACATTCTTCATCCTCCATCTTTCTTTGGGCTCAACACAGTTGGTATTGTGCATGGGCTCAAACTCCCTCTTACCAAACCCTTATCTAGCAACTCTTGGACTTGGTTCTTCACCTCCTCATTCTCTCGAGGTGTTAATCTGTACGCAACTTTGTTCAGCAGACTTTCTCCCGGTATCAAGTCGATATGATGACTGATACTCCTTATGGGTGGCAATGAGTTTGGCAGCTCATCCACCACTATATCAGTGAAATTATCCAATAGTTCCTGAACTTCCTCAGGAAAATCATCCATTGATGTACTTGTAAGGATAACTTTGGGTTTTCTTACCATAGAAAATTGCATCTCCTGTTCATCCTTGACTTCTTTCAGGAGTTATTTCACACTCATGAGAAGTATGTTCGTGCTGGCTTCTTCTTTCACTCGTTTCTCCTCTATTGGCAACAACATATGTGTTCTACCATTCTTCTCCAATGTATATGTATTTTTCCTCCCATCGTGAATGACATTTATGTCAAGCTACCGTGATATTCCAAATATAATATCGCATACGTACATGGGAATTACATCACATAGGATTTCATCCTTATAACCTCCTATATTAATTTCAACCAAGCATTGTTTAGTAATCATTACTTGGTGTCCTTTCTGCAACCATGAGACTTTGTATGGCCTTGGATGTGTAGTTGTCTTCAACTTTAATTTCTCCACCATCTTTGTCGATACTAGGTTTTCAGTGCTCCCACTGTCAATGAAAACCTTGCATACTTTGTCCTTAGTCTTGCAAGATGTCCTGAAGAGACTGTTTCTCTGCACTGGATTTTCAATTTCTGCCTCTGGTTTTAAGAGAATTTTTCTCAACATCAGGGATGCTCCATCCTCTGCTCCTTTTGCTTCAACATCTCTTTGATGTGCTTCTGAAATGTGAGCTTCTCCTCCTTCCTTATTCTGCTCGGGACATTCCCAAGACATGCTCCCTATCTTTCCATAGGCATAACACCTTATTCCTCCTCTGCCTCTTCCTCTAGAAGGGTTTCTTCCACCATCCTGTCTTCCTCTGGAACTTCCTCCTCGTTCTGAGTGACTGTGTGGTTTCTCAGCCTTGCCCTTAGACTTGTGTGCTCTGTCATGGGTAACCCCCTTGTTTTTGGTTGGGGCTAGATTCTTACCCCTTCCTCGCTGGTTTTTCTTTCTGGCCAGCTTCTCCTCTGCCTTTAGTGAAAACTAATAAGCATCCTCTACGGTTCTGACTGACATCATGTTGAGCTCATCCTAGATTTCATATCTCAAGCCATTTATATATCTGGCAACCTTTTATTCATCTTTCTCCCTTTGTCCATCTCTGATGTTCAGCCTATAGAACTCCTCGGTGTACTCCTTAACCGTCATTCTCTTTTGTCTCAGGTTATGTAACTTCCTGAATAGATTGATCTGATAGTCCTTGGGTATGAACTTAGCCTTCAACTTGGCTACCATCCTATCCCAACTCTTTCTCCTCTGTTTTCCTTTACTTCTCCTCTCAGCCTGCAGTTCGTCCCACCACAGTGCTGCATGTCCTTTTAGCCTAGTGACTTCCTGTTTTACCTTCTTCTCTTCATCGACGTCTTCAAAGTCGAAATGTTTGTCCATGGATATTATCCAATCCAACAGTTCTTCAGTATCTAGATTTACCTCATGCATGGGAACCTCTATCTTAGCTCTGCCTCCCAATCTGGAAACTTCCCTCAACAAGCGTTCTTTGGCAACATCCTCTCCTATAGCTTCTTCAACCTCAACTTCTTCACTTTCTGCATCACTGACATCTCCCGCATCAGGTTCCCTTCTCTGTGTTGATTCCATTGTTTCCAATCTTGCGCGAAGTTCTCGCATCTCCCTCTCTACAACACAGTTGGCTAAAGGTGCCTCTCCTCATCTCCTTGGCGGCATTGTGCTGACTATATGTCACACATAAAGTACAACTTCGAGTTCTATGTCTCCTCCTTTTCTCTTTTTCATTTGCCTAAATTCTACAGAAGAAGAAATTAGGCTCTGATACCACCTAATGCAGACCCCCTATATCTCCTAAGGGCTACACGACCTCCTGGTCAGGATCTTTGACTCGGGAGCTGAAATGGCTCTTCTGGTTCTAAACTGGAACCCTTAAGAATAAATCCACAAGTCCTTTTCTTTGTTTTTCCTGTGCAAACCAACACTATGTGCGAGCCTCCACTCCACATGAACGCAGACATGACCACGGGCTTAACCTAAATGGTGTTTCGTGTTTCGCGAATTCAGGGTTTCTGGTGCAACGACTCCTCAACTCCCCCAAGTCCTGAAACCCCGAAAAGGGATAACAGAGCTTAGCTCCTACCCTTTCTCTGCTCGTCTGACCACACACTTGTGACCATGGGATTTATCACAAAATGCGTCGCGATTCATGATGTCGGGACTTTGCATTGCAAGACACTCACTCCTCCAAGTCCCGAAACCCCAAAAAGGGCTAACGGTCCTTAGCTCCTCCACTAATGTGACCCTTCGCTGAACCTTGGGGCCCACCTCCGATCGTGCCAGGATTTCACGTGTCGGGGGTTTTTGACGTGACTTCCTTCCTCCTCCTGATTGTCGAAATTGCGATATTCCCTCGCCTCGAATTGACAGTCCTAAACCTCCGAGGATCTAATGGTCTTGATCTTGTCGGGATTTCATGGATCAGGGATCCCAGACTATGGATCCTTCACACTCACGATCACTGAAATCACGAAATACCTCTTCGCTTCGGATCAACGGCTCTAGGCCTCCCAAGACCGAACGATCCTAATCCTGTTGGGATTTCACACACCAGGGTTTTGGATTGCAACCTCCTCTGCTCTCCTTCTTTATTTCCTGACTCCCGAATTCACGAGGTAAATCGATGGCTCTCAACCCCTTAAGATATAACGGTCCATATCTTATCCTCATGAATCACGATTGCATGTTTTGGGGTTTTAGAAGTCAATGACCTCTGTCCTCCCAAATCACGATACCCAATATCATGAAATAGACCAACGGTCCAGATCTTTTCTAGATCAACGACTCTTATCCCTCCTGAACTTTGAGAGTTGGGTGACTCCTGTCATTATCCTCCACATGGCTTGACTTGATCCAATGGCTTACGGGTATTAGCACTTCCTCCTCGAAGGCTCTCCATCATCCGTTCAGGTCCTTGGCTAACCCTGGCCAAATATCTTGGTGCCAACTCTCCTGATCTTTGATCTTTCAGACTTAGAAGATTTTATAAGTCTCTAAAGGTTTCGACCTTCGACTCCCTTGAGATTTGGGATTCCTAGATCTCGCTAACACTTATCTGACGTGTTATTCCTCCTGAGATTTGTCTTGTACATATTTTGATTTCCCGTGCACTCCTTGCGTCTAAGGGATCTCGATAGGTCAGATCCAAGGGATTTCATATAGAGAATTTCCGCTCGATCTCCTGGCGTTCTCTTCTAGCTCGATGCACACTTTGCAGAGCTTCAAATGAAGAGAAACAATTGAAATTGAAAACCTAACATTCATAGTTCCATTCTCTCCTATTGAGATTCATTCACTTGTTCATAAAAACAGAATGACAGGAAATTGAAAAACATTGTTCACACCCATTGAATCAACTCTTCTCTGTTATATTCACTAATGAAAATGGCTACAAACATCTTCAAATTACAACAACTTGGAAAATGAAATCTCCTACTAACTCACAGTGCTCTTACAACTACTTTTCCTCTGTATTGTAGCTAACCCTATCTAGGCATACAAAAACTTTATTTAACTCAGGGAGATTTTTAGGGTTCTTTTCCTGCCTACTTATCTACTCTTGAAAGCATTGTATCCTGAAGAAATTGAGAACCAAACATCTGCCCCAAGATCTTTCAAGTAAGTTTCCATTCTATTACTCCAGTATTCAAAATTTCTTCCATCAAATGGTGGAATCCCATTTGGAATTTTTTCTTCCATTTCTTCTTAGGATCTTCCTTCTAGTGGTTAAATTGTACTGAAGGTAACCCGCTCTGATTCCAATTTTTGATACTAAGAGGGGGGTGAATCAGTATCAACTGAAATTTAAAACCTTTTTCAACTTATACTTAAACCATTCAATTATATCCAATGAGAAATGAACAATAGTATAAGAGTTACACCAATACACCACAATACACCATGCACAATATAT
>JZKD02S2047601.1:265895-285295 GCA_000966675.3 Picea glauca | reverse complement strand
GTCAAAGTGAAATTAGAATCATAAAGTAAAGTATGAGGGTAAAAGTCTTCCCCCTTTGTGCTTAGAGACTCATAAGCACATGGGGACCACATTCCAAGGTATCCAAATCTCAACAAAATCTAGGGTCAACAAGATACTCGATGAGAAATACCTCCACCCTTCCTTATAAAACTAAGGTCAAAAACCTATATCGAGTCATATTGTGCAACTATTGTTCTTAGATTCACGCCATCGAACAATCACTCTGGGAAAGTTGTTCATCCTGTCAAAACCACACTTACAACAGGTCATAAAAATATTTGAAATCATAAATTAAATCATAAGTAAAACTTATAATATATGTCATCTTCTTAATGTCTACGACATCTATGTTACCTCATCAACACTATAGTCATTTATCTATCACATAGCTCATCAACCTATAGGTTATCTCACCAATACTTATATTCATGCATATACATCACAAATTTTATATGAGAATCTATATTTGTTTTCACATTCAATTAAGAAATGTATGCTTATTTACACCATGCTTTGCATTTTCTATACATTCATAGCATAATTTTGAATCGATATGCATGTATCAAAATTCCACATTTTAATTTGCATGTTTAAATAAAGAACATAACTGTCATTATCATAAACTTATAGCAGTAAAAAATAATATTATGCAACACATAAATAGGTATAGATGTACACATCTCAAATGTCTATATCAGTCTAATTGAGCCCAAATATATACTAAGCAACAAATTACCAAGATGAATAAAATCAAAGTTCTAACTACCTAAGGCCAAAATATGGGGCATTATACAAGATTAGTAAACTCTAATATCTTTCTTTTTATGATTTCATTATCTAAGTAGATCAATGGTTTCCTACAAGGAATGCAAGGTGAAATGGAGTGAGATGGAGCAAACAATTGCTCCTAAGCCAAAATTTTGATTGTGCATGTTCAAGATTGGTCATAGGAACATAATATGAATGGTATGAATGAACATAATGAAAATAAGTCACACACAAAGGCAAAATGTCATTCAAGGCCAAAAGTATTCATAATAGTGCAAATCCAAATCAATAAAGGATAGGTTATTTCCTGCTTTTTTTCTTCTTATTGCCATATCCTCCCATGAATGTCTTATACTTTCCCTACACCAATTTCCAAATTTTTTTTGTATGAAAATGAGCTAACTTATCCTTACATGAATGCATGAAAATAAAAACTACTCAACATAGAAAATAAAACCACTTATAAAAGGAAACTCGCTGGAACTTTGGTTCCTTCTCCTGTTTATAGTGGAATCCCCATTCAACGGTGATTTTTTAAAAATATTTTACCAATTCCCCAACAATGATGCCAAAAAGTGGTGAACTAAATAATTGCAGTAACATATGGGTTGAGAAATTAATAACTTGTACTTAAATGATCAACCAATGACACTGTAAGCTTGTGAATTATTGTGCACATGCAATTCAACCTTTAAGACTTAATTGTCACTGAATGAATTCTATATTGTTGAAATTATGTGTTGATCACCTAAATGTTGTTGCTCTTGCATGGACTAAAAGTGTGGGAATTCTATAAAATGAGTTACTTTGGGCATATCTTGCACATTTGTTACTTCAACTCAATGCTTCAAAATGCCTTTACCTTCTAATAATTGAAATACAATTGCTGAAAATTAAATATAATCTAATGAAATCTATTAAACCGATTCTTTATCCAACCACAAGATCATGGAATGATAGAAGGGGAATCACACACCACTCAAGCATGGGATATTTTCTATGGAAATCACAAAATCTACTCTACAACACATTGTTCAAATCAACACATTTTTATTTATCCAACCACATGTTCATAACATATAGGAAGAGAAATTCACAAGTAGTTGTAATTGGGAAATGAATGCACAATGAGTTCTTCATCCATGGTAAATCTAGTTGGAGTATCCATGAATTCATAAACACTTGCAACTGCATAACAAAATAAAATAACAAGGAACCTATAACAAAGGAATGGAGGAAAGTTATAGCCATTACGAAAATAAATAAAAAATAATCTACAAGGATGATTTTAAGGATGGAAATTTATTTTAAAATGTAGAAACCTTGACAAATCTTACTAATCCTTTATATGTCAACTATAAATGTTTGGCGATATTTTTGTAAAAACATTCAAATTTCTAAGTATTTTATATATTTTTTAGAAAATTTTGTCTATTTTTAAGGTAAAATAATTTTATCCTATAGAATTTGGGCGAATCATTTTTAAAATAGCGAATCTCATTTTTGGATAAACCCTGGAAAATTAGACAATGAGCGAAATTTAGCCCCTACAATCATCCATGAATTAATCTAATCTATGGGCATAGGGGATTCAACAAGTGGCTGCTTCCTTCAGAGTAGGCCCTTACTCTGAAGAAAGCAAGGTGTTGAATCCACCAAAACAAAACTCTATTATAACATCAAGTTAACACAATAAATATGACCCCACATTAGCTGATAAATTCAAAATTGCAATGTCAAAGTGAATAAAAATTGTTCCCAACTCTTTTTTGGTTTGATTTCTAATCTATCCTAAGCTATTAAACTTAATTTAAATACACATATAATCTCATAGATCTCTTGGAACAAACCCAAGAAATTTGTGTCTCCCTCCAACATAATTTCTATAAATCAACAATATGTTTCTAGATATTATGAATAATTTGAGAAGTGGCCAATTTTACTTGGACTCACTACGTGGCTTCCATGAGCTATTTCCCATCATGCTTTCTATGCCACATGGTGAGAGGCACATTTCCAAAACCCTATAATGTTGGATTGCAAAATTTTATAATAAATTTTTCCCTTATGATGCATTATGCAACACAAATCCATTCTTTGACATAACCACAAATTCTACAACACCCTCTTTTGTTAGCCTAATAATCCTAAAGTTTATTTAGATAGGTATTTTTCCTAAAATAATAAAGTTATTCTAGAAGTTGTGTATTTTCTAGGAGATAGATTGGCCTTGCCACATCCTTGTCATAGTTATCATCCTTGAGTTGTTGGTCAAGAACACATGGCATGTTGAGATAAGTCTAGAGAGATTATATATACTCTATGCCTCTCACATACCATGTAATATTTTTTCTCTGATCAATACAAATATGTGTCTAAGGACACTTCTGGAAATTAGCATGGTCTAAGAGCCATGTTGATGAGAATTCTATAATGATGAGAGAATCATCATGCTTATGAGAATTCCATGATGTATTAATGAAGAAGAAGACTCCAAAGCTCAAGCATGGTTTCTTCATCAAACAAAGGAACATCTTCTAGGAGGTACTTTTTTTTATATTTTAAATCAGGGAAATTATTTGCAGTTCTAAAATATTAATTCTTTGTGATATAATATAGATCTAAAATCCTTTGAATACATTCAATTTTTCCTCTAAGAATATTTGTAGATCTTAAAGAAAATCCATATATCTCTTTATATAATTTTTGTTGCCATAAGCTTTGTATAATGATGCAGACCCCCTACCTCAGCAGGGTTCTACGACCTCCCGGTCTTTGGATTGATCTTCTTCTGAGCCGAAATGGCTCTTTGAACTCCTGCTGGAACCCCTTGAATGAATCCACAAGTCCCTTTAATTCCCTGGCACAGGCTTTGAGAAAACCTATGCACGCGCTCAACTTTTAGCGCTCTTCTCTGTTCTGAACCAACACACCTTTCACATTTCGGGGTTTTGGGGCTCCTACATGCGAGCTTTCCCAGGCTCCTTGTCCCTCCAACTCCCGGTCACTAAAACGCTGAAAAGGGCTTAACGACTCTGGGTCCTCCCTTAGCCTCCGTCTATGTGACCACCACTCTATGACCATGTGCTTAACGTCAAAGCACTATCGGCTTTTCACGATTCGGGGAATCGTGATGCAAGCATTCCTCCTATTCTCTCTCTTTCGAAATGTCGAAACCCGAAATAGGGCCAAACTCCACAGCTCCAACCTTAAGTCACTTTTCATACGACTGGTCTTGTGACTTGGTGCTATTCCTCCGAATATTTTCGGGTTTTTGCGATTCCGGTTGCAATGATTCTAGGTCCTTCGAACTCTCGGATCCAGAAATGCCAAAATCTACCCATGACCATGGTCCACTTTTTGGGATTTTGTAATTCGCGATTTCATGATTCCGGCTGCAGACGATTCTAGGTGCTTTGATCTCCTGGACCCCGAAATGACGAAATCTACCCGTGACCACGGTCCACTTTTCAGAATTTCATAATTCACGATTTCACGATTTCGACTACAGACGATTCTAGGTCCTTTGATCTCCCGGACCTCGAAATGCCGAAATCTCCCCCTTGAGAGATCAACGGTCCAGATTCCTCTTGATCCAACGATCACGATCCAACCAGATCGACGATCCACAACCTTTCAGGATTTTTCCCAAACCTTGACCACTCGCCACGTGTCCTCCTTGATGAACACTGTCGGTCGTTTCACAATTTCATGAGCCGGGACTTCTTGTCTCATGACTCCTTCTCCTCGAACTCCCGGTGTCCAAATCCCCGATGGGCTTGAATATTTGACACCTGTCCTCCAAAATGGATGGTTCTGATGTTTTAGGGACTTGACGAGTCCTCTTCCTTCTGTTGTTACGAGGTTTAAACCTCGTGCACCTTTTCTGGATCCGAAGGCTCATGGAAATTTAGCACTTCTCCCTCGAAGTTTCTGTCGTGCGTTCTACCCTTATGTGTGGCTTCCCATGGATTAAACCCCTCACACATTCTTCTGGATCCGACGGCTATCGGTCCTTGGTGATAGATCTGACGACCTAGATCCTTTTTTCTGTGCACCTCCCAGGGACTAAACCCCATGCACGTATCCTTGATCCAACATCTCTCAGGCCACTGTGCTCCAGATCCGATGACTGGAGCGATTTTGTGAACCGGGATTTCATGATGCAGCGACTCCAAAATCACTTGTTGCTCCAAACCCCGAACTTCGAAATAGCGAAATTCGAGCACAAGATCAACGACCCCTGATGCTTCTCATCCAACGGTCCATGTGATTTCGACACTTCTCTACGGAGTGTCTCCATCGTCCATACAACGCCTCTCCTGGGGTTCTTCTAAAGGCTTAAATCCCTCACAACTTGGTGTGATCCTATGGCTCTTGGGATTTCAACACTTCTCCACGAAGTGTCTCCAACATTCCTTTTAGCTGCTCTCCTACGCAACCTCCCAGAGGTTAAACTCTGTGCGCCTTCCTCTAGATCTGATGACTATCGGTTCTTTGCACAAGATCTGATGACAGTTGTGCTCCCTCCTAAGCTTGAGAACTTATTCCTTCCCCTTGGAATATTTTCTGAAGTTTCAAAGGCCTTGACCTTCGCTTCCCCTGCGAGCTCAATTCCTTTGGATCTCGCCTGTATCCTAGGAACGTTGTCCCTCCCGAGCTTCGTTCTCTCGGATATTTACTCCTGTGCACACTTTGTGTTCGAGGATCTCGAATAACTCATATTCGAGAAGTTTTCTTGAAAAGAAAACTTCTTACGCCCACCTGGCGTTCTCCTACTCGACGCACACCTTGTAGAACCTAAAGAGTATTCAACAACCCTATGAGTGTCTTCTCCTCAACACTTCTCTTGTCTCATAACTCAAAATAGAGTTCCCTAGTGCACTCTATGCACTCACTCGATGCCCTCTTGGTAGAGCTCTACAGAACCTTCAGTAGTTCTGTCTTCCTTGAACTCAAGACATAGTTCCTTCCTATGCACTCCTTGCACCTCTGCTAATGAAGGTTCAACACTATCCCTCTTGAGATTTCTTGAGGTTGTCTCACCTCTGTCAATGCACACCTTGCGGACTATGTGCACTCCTTGCACTCAGAAACTCCAAGACGGGATGAAATTGAAACTTATGAAATACTTCACCAGTTATGCATTTAAACATGAAATGCATAAAAACATGTAAACATCAAACAGACAGTATGTAGGAAAAACTTTTTTTCTATTAATCTGTATGTCTATACAAATGTTTACAAGGAATGGACTGTAACAAGTCTCAGCTCTCTCTCGAGACCTCTCTGCTCTAGTCTCTCCTCCTAACTCTCTACTCTAATTTATTAATTACAAAATGAGGGCTCCCATGAGCTTATCCTCAACCACCACCTCTGAGCTATCGCTCTCATAGAGTGGCTCCTACGACTACATTACATAAATGGATTCCCAGTCTTGACTACGTCCTGGGCTTGCTACAGGCAACCATTAATGGAAACCTCAACCACTACCTGTACAAAGGCGTGGTCTTGCATTAAAATCCTTACAACATTTATTGAAAATTTGAATTTCAAAATTGAGAGGGTTGCGCCTCTCCCTTTCTCCATTAAATGTGTGCAAGATGTGTTGGCTGGCTGGCACGCTGCTGACATGGAGCGATGCTCCTGCATCATACTCCTCAACTAGAAAAATCATGGTTTCTTGATCATGAGCTCCTCTTCTCCAGTGTTGAAATCCACTTGGATCCCAAACTTTCCCTTGGAGTTGTCCATCTGCTCCTCTGCTTTGTTGTTACTATTGCTACTGCCCTGCTACTCTTGCACGCTCCCTTCTACTCAGCTTCTCATTTCTGGCAGTCTTTGTTGTTGAACTCGACATCAACCTTATGATTTATTCAATTACCTCATCCAGCTGCTCCAGTGGCTGGCTCTCCTTATGCAGTCTCCTTAGCTGCAATTCTTCCTGGCAAATGGGTCAATAAACTAGATCTCCCATGCCATATTTTTCCTATGTGGCCTCAACTTGCCATCTTGCTGCAAAATTCAACTTTGCAGTCTTATTTTCTTGACTGACCGGTTGTTCAGTCACCTTCTCTGATAGATTAACTTCTACCATTTCCCCTTGTGCTGGTTGAATTCCAGCTTCCTCCAGCTGCTCCTCAGACTAGAATTCTCCTTCATCTTCTATTGCACGCCTCAGCACTATAGTTATCATCTGTTCAGCTCCCTGGCTGAAAATTCTGAGCGATTCATTGGAATGATCCTCTTCTAACATCTTCATGACTGTCTCTGTGTGGCCGCCATATACTAGCTCTGGATTGTTCAACCAATCCTCCAGCATCTCTAACTCCATTTCCCATGGAGTGAGCATCTTATTTGCATACTCTTCTTCTGTTGGGGAAAACATTAGTGTCTACTCCTCCTCTCTCTCTATGATAGTCACTGTTGGTTGTCCTTCTTCTATCGTTGCTTTTGCAACACATACTCTGGCCTCAACGGGGCTGCTTGGTAGGAATACTTTAATTCCCCCAATGATCAGAATGTATTTTTGACCTTCCTTCGTCATCACTCCTTGCTGATCCGAACTCTCCTCTGAGTTCATGAGACTTTCACATAGCCTCATCTTTTCCCCCTTGCCCACTTGGCATCCTGAGAATTTTCTACTACCCACCTGGCAGTGTATGAGACTGACTGGTCCCATCTCATTTCCCACCTGGCAATCTGAACTTTCACCACTGCCCCCTTAGCAGTATGCGAGACCTTCTGCTGATCTCTTCCCATTGCCCACCCGGAAACTCGAAATTTCACTTCTGCCCACCTGGAATTTTATGAGATGAATCGATCCCATCTCCATAAACACTCCTTGCTGACCCGAACTCATCCCTGAGTTCATGAGACTTTCAAACAGTCTCATCTTCTCTCCCTTGCCCACTTGGCAATATGAGATTTCTACCCTGTCCACCTGGCAGTTTACGAGATCTTCAGCTAATCTCATACCATTTCCCTCCTGGCAATATGAATTTCCACTGTTGTCCTCCCGACAGTCTATGAGATCCTCCAATGATCTCATTTCATTGCCCACCTGGCAATTGGAAAATTCATCTATGCCCCCCTGGCAGTTTATGAGACCTAAAATTAATCTCTCTTCCTCATCACTAAGGGTTTCTCCAACTTTTGGCTCACAGATGAAAACCAGCTCTGTGTCACTGAGGCTTTCAACATACCTCATCCATATTTTCAACATCCTTTGTTGTCTTTTGGCCAACAACTCCTTGACTGACCACTTCACCTTCTTTTTCACGGGCCATTCATACACCCATCGTGTTCTTGCACTTTGTTTCATTCGAAATGAAAGCTCCTCCATCCTCGCTCTTGTCTCGGCAAGTTCTTTATCCATCTCAACCTTGCTCTTCATCTGTTGGCAGTCCTCTCTTTGACCATGCTTATGGCCTTCAATAGAAATCTTCTTCCCTTTGAATCTTCTATTGTTGTTACTCTGCAACTGAGAGCATTTCTAGTGTCTCCTACAGTCCACCTGACTGTCTATTTGTTGTTGCGTCCTGCAACAATATCTTCAATCCTCTTCATCTGAAATATACAGATGAAGTCCAGGCTCTGATAACACATGATGGTGTGTATCAGAGTATTTTCTTTATCTACTCTACCTCCCCCTACCTGTAGTCTACAGATAGAAAGTGCTCTGATACCACTTGATGAAGACCCCCTACCTCAGCAGGGTTCTGCAACCTCCCGGTCTCTGGATCGATCTTCTTCTGAGCCGAAATGGCTCTTCGGACTCTTGTTGGAACCCCTTGAATGAATCCATAGGTCCCTTTAATTCCCTGGCACGGGCTTTGAGAAAACCTATGCACGTGCTCAGCTTTCAATGCTCTTCTCTATTCTGAACCAACATACCTTTCGCATTTTGGGGTTTTGGGACTCCTGCATGAGAGCTCTCCCAGGCTCCTTATCCCTCCAACTCCCAGTTGTCGAAACGTCAAAAAGGGATTAACGACTCTGGGTCCTCTCTTAGCCTTCGTCCATGTGACCAACACTCTGTGACCACGTGATTAACGTCAAAGCGCTACCGGCTTTTCGTGATTTGGGGAATCGCGATGCAAGCATTCTTCCTGTTCTCTATCTTTCGAAATGTTGAAACCTGAAATAGGGCCTAACTCCACAGCTCCTCCCTTAAGTCTCTTTTCATATGATTGGTCCTATGACCTGGTGCTATTCCTCCAAATGCTTTCGGGTTTTCGCGATTCGTGATTCCGGCTACAATGATTCTAGGTCCTTCGAACTCCCGGATCCCGAAATGCTGAAATCTACCTGTGACCACAGTCCACTTTTCAGGATTTCGTAATTCGTGATTTCATGATTCCGGTTGTAGATGATTCTAGGTCCTTTGATCTCCTGGACCCTAAAATGCCGAAATCTACCCGTGACCACGATCCACTTTTCAGGATTTCGTAATTTGTGATTTCACAATTCCAGTTGTAGACGATTCTAGGTCCTTCGATCTCCCAGACCCCAAAATGAAAAAATCTCCCCCTTGAGAGATCAATGGTCCATATTCCTCTTGAACCGACGATCACGATCCAAATGGATCAACGACCCACAACCTTTCGAGATTTTTCCCAAACCTTGAGCACTCGCCATGTGTCCTCCTTGATGAACGCTGTCGGTCGTTTCACAATTTCGTGAGTTAGGACTTCTTGTCTCACGACTCCTTCTCCTCGAACTCCCGATGTCCAAATCCCCGATGGACTTGGATCTTTGACAACTATCCTCCAAAATGGACGGTCCTGATGCTTTCGAGACTTGAAAAGTCCTCTTCCTTCTGTTGTTACGAGGTTTAAACCTCACGCACCTTTTCTGGATCCGATGGCTCACGACAATTCGACACTTCTCCCTCGAAGTTTCTACCATCCGTTCTACCCTTTTGTGCAGCTTCCTAGGTATTAAACCCCTCGCACCTTCCAGATCCGATAGTTATCGGTCCTTGGTGCTAGATCTAATGACCTAGATCCTTTTTCCTGTGCACCTCCTAGGGACTAAACTCTGTGCACGTATCCTTGATCCAACAACTCTCAGGCCACTGCGCTCCAGATCCAATGGCTGGTGCGATTTCGTGAACCGGGAGTTCACGATGCAACGACTCCAAAATCACTTGCCGCTCCAAACCCCGAACTCTGAAATAGCGAAATTCAAGCACGAGATCAATGACCCCTGATGCTTCTCATCCAACAATTCACGTGATTTCAGTACTTCTCTATGGAGTGTCTCCACCATCCATACAGCTCCTCTCCTAGGGTGCTTCTAAAGGCTTAAATCCTTCGCAACTTGGTGTGATCCTATGGGTCTTGGGATTTCGGCACTTCTCCATGAAGTGCCTCCACCGTTCCTTTCAGTTGCTCTCCTAGGTGACCTCCCAGAGGTTAAACTCTATGTGCCTTCCTCCAGATCCGATGACTATCAGTTCTTTGCACAAGATCTGATGGCAATTATGCTCCCTCCTGAGCTTGAGAACTTATTCCTTCCCCTTGGAATATTTTCTGAAGTTTCAAAGTCCTCGACCTTTGCTTCCCCTACGAGCTCAATTCCTTTGGATCTCGCCTGTGTCCTAGGAACATTGTCCCTCGTGAGATTCGTTCTCTCAGAGATTTACTCCTATGCACACTTTGCATTCGAGGATCTTGAATAACTCAGATTCGGGAAGTTTTCTGGAAAAAAAAACTCCTTATGCCCACCTGGCATTCTCCTGCTCAACGCACACCTTGCAGAACCTACAGAGTATTCAACAACCCTGTGAGTGTCTTCTCCTCGACACTTCTCTTTTCTCAGAACTCGAAATAGAGTTCCCTAGTGCACGTTATGCACTCACTCGATGCACTCTTGGAAGAGCTCTACAGAACCTTCAATAGTTTTGTCTTCCCTGAACTCGAGACATAGTTCCTTCCTGTGCACTCCTTGCACCTCTGCTGATGAAGGTTCAACACTATCCCTCTTGAGCTTTCCTGAGGTTGTCTCACCTCTTTCAATGCAC
Organism: Picea glauca; assembly: GCA_000966675.3. Lineage (NCBI taxonomy): Eukaryota > Viridiplantae > Streptophyta > Pinopsida > Pinales > Pinaceae > Picea > Picea glauca. The sequence goes on along the minus strand of JZKD02S2047601.1, from coordinate 274,479 downwards.
ACCTTGCAGACTATGTGCACTCCTTGCACTCGGAAACTCCAAGACAGGATGAAATTGAAACTTATGAAATACTTCACCAGTTATGAATTTAAACATGAAATGCATAAAAACATGTAAACATCAAACACACAGTATGCAGGAAAAAATTCTTTTTTATTAATCTATATGTCTATACAAATGTTTACAAGGACTAGACTGTAACAATTCTCAGCTCTCTCTCGAGACCTCTCTTCTCTGGTCTTTCCTCCTAACTCTCTACTCTAATTTATTAATTACAAAATGAGGGCTCCCATGAGCTTATCCTCAACCACCGTCTCTGAGCTATCGCTCTCACAGAGCGGCTCCTACGGATAAATTACATAAATGGATGCCCAGTCCCGACTACGTCCTAGGTTTGCTACATGCAACCATTAAAGGAAACCTCAACCACTACCTGTACAAAGGCGTGGTCTGGAATTAAAATCCTTACAACATTTATTGAAATTTTGAATTTCAAAATTGAGAGGGTTGTGCCTCTCCCTTTCTCCATTGAATGTGTGCTGGATGTGTTGGTTGGTCAACACGCTGTTGACATGGAGCGATGCTCCTGCATCATATAACATATCTGAAATCTGTACATAATCATTATTCCTCAATGATTGGCTTTCCAACGTTATTGCGAAGAAATCATTACTCTATAAAGCATCTCTATCTCATCTTGAAGGTGAATTCCAACCTCATATTGAAAGTGAATTTCACTATTGCAAAGATAATCTGTGGGACCTTTAATCTATATGCAATTATTGATCCTCCTATTTCACGCTAACTTTAAGGATTTTCAAAGTTTAAAGATTTTTTTCTCCTCTCGTAGGGCCGAAATATTCTATTCCAGTGTATACACCAACTACAACACCCTACTTGAAGCCCTTTGGCATAAGCTTTGTAAGAGTGAAAGAATTGAATACAATTCATCATACATACATATAGATTCGATTGAATTAGATAGGAGGATTTAGTTTCCATTATTCTCGGCCAAAACCAGGAATAATCCATGTACATAGAATGTGATTCGTGGTCAAAACATGGCACTTGCACTTGCACTTGCACTTTTGATATCCTCTGTAACAAATTAAATTTTTATACACATTGAAAATGCAACTAATACTTTTAAAGAAGATGTTTGATACTCAATCTGAATCAAAATGGGTTGAGATTCATACTGAATTGCTTAAACAAGAATTGGATGAAGGGGGAGATGTTTTGGTGTACACATCTCATTTGAAAAATATCGTATTGGAATTTAAAAAATTTAGAATATTTAAATACATGGAAGAAAGTATTATGACCTCAATCTTGATCAATGGATTGCCACACTCTTGGAAACATTACAAATCGTTGATAAATTGGAGAACCAAACTTATGATTCCCTTGGTGACTTGTTGGTCCAACATGACAAGACATTTAGTAAAAAGAATAAATCGGGGGAAGATCTTCTCTTTACCAACTCAAGAAAAGGATAAAGCTCAAGAGGAAGAGGGTCATACAATGTGAGTACAAGAGGAAAACGTACTTACAATGAGAATACAAGAGGAAGATATGATGAAATTTATAGAGGGAGAGAAAGATTCAATGATTCAAGAAATCAAGACTATGTTCAAGGTCATGGTAGAAACCAAGGAAGAGGAATAAATCAATAATACTTTAGGATATCACAAGATCATTCTCAAAGAGGTGAAGACATGTCTCAAGTCAAGTGTAAAAGATGTCTTCACATTGGGATTGTGGCAGAAGAATGTAGAACATGAAATGATAATTTTCCCAAGGATAAATAAACTTTCAAACAACATTGTAAGTCTAATGCATCAACTTCAGCTTAGTATGCAAAAAATCAAGAAGATGATTATGAACATGTGTTGATAGAAAATAATTAAATTTCCTTTTCAAATTTAGTTGTCGCCAATAAATTGATGAGAAAAGATTATGAAGATGATTGGATACTAGAAACAGGGGCTACTTAGCATACGTGTTACATAAAAGATTACTTTTGGACATACCAAGATATGGAACTAAATCAAATTTATTTGGCATATCACACAACTCATACACCTCAAGGAAAATGATATGTCTACTTTTCTCTTCCAGGAATTGGAAAATTATTACTTTCCAATGTTTGGTATGTTCCGACATTTAAAAATAATTTTTTTTCCTTAGTGCTCATAAAACATGGAGGCCATCAGATTATCATGGAAGATGGTTGGATCATAATTAATTCAATCAAACAAAATTTCAAAATAATATTGAATGACTATGAAGATGAAAAACTTTTGAGAATAGAAAGTACAACCATTCCTCATAAACAATATTTTGTAGCATTGGTGGATTTATCTCCTATCTCCTTAAGATGATGACATTACAGATTTGGTAATTTGAATTTTAAAAGCCTCAGTAAATCTGAGAATGGAATTTTTCACAGTAAGACATAATGTAGAAAGTATTTATGGATAAAGAATGTGTACATAGTTTTCGAAACATCCAACGTTTCGAGTGGACACTCCACCCATCATCACGGACAACAAAAAGCTGATATGTAGGAAACTAGTGTTGAAGTTTTTCATTTAAAGGATTGGAGAGGAAGGTGACCATTGAGTAAGAATTAGGTAAAAAAATTTATAACAAAGTCAAAATGGCCATTGAGATTAAATAAATAATAATATGGCCTTTGATATTAATAAATGGGGAATATTTATTTGAGGTGAAAATAAATCAAGAGAGACTAAGTTAGTCGTTGAGAGTAAAACATATTAAAAAGGTGGAGATGAATTGATGATAATATTAATAATAGCAGAGATAAGGAGGTAATGACGATCTTGGATTAGTCATACTAAGGAACAAAATTAGAACATAAAGATATGATAATAATATTATGTATCATTATAATATAATAATGAAAAATTGACTATAGTGAAATTAATGTAATAATGAATATGATGGTGATGGCGTAGATCAATAATTGAGGCAAGAAGAAAATATTGGAGAGATAATACTATACTATAATATATTAATATAATATAATATAATAAAGGCAATGAAAATGAAATAAAATGAATAATTAATATAAAAAAAAAGAAGAAGAATAAATTGTATAAATCTAGAGCAACTGAAGAGTGAAGAGAAGGCTTTCACGTGATGAGAACACTGAGATGGAATAATCCAAGAGAATGCTAGACGAGTTTAGGAATTAAATGTTGTGTAGATTAGTACATAAAAATATAATAATAATATTATATATTATTATGATAATGTTAAATAAGCAATAATGAATATAATGAAGTTAATCTAAGAAAGAATACGTCAGTGATGGTGTAGATTAATAATTGAGGCAAGAACATAACATTGGTAATCTAATACTATACTATAATATAATATAATAAAGAAAATGAGAAAGCCCTGAGGGTTAGCTAAATTGGTCTAGAGCTAGACGTGAGTTTTCATGCTTGTTGTTAGTCACGGGTTCGACTCTCTTGATTCCCTTGCGGTGAGGCCCCATAATCAAGGCCGACGATTTACCCTATTTACAATCTGACCAATGGTTTATCCCGTTTACCATCCACAAAATGTGGGGAAGTACTCGATGGGTTTCCCGTACTTTCTTCCATGTGAAAAATAAGGCAATGAGAAAGGAATAAAGTGAAGGATATAACAAGAATAAATTGTATAAACCTAGAGAAACTGAAGAGAGAAGAGAAGGTGTAACATCCATAATTCACTGATCACACTTTCATAACACTGATTTATTATTTGAGGACACTTGTGTGAAAGTGATCTGGCTAAACACGGTATTATATGATTAGTTGATTTGGTTTACGAGTTAAATTTTATGCTATAATTGAGTATGAAATATATGATATGTTATTAATATTGATGTATAGCATTGACATGTATTATGATGAGGTTTCTTGAGTGTGCAGGAAACATGACACGATGAGGATGTTGATGGCATCGATATAAGTCCTTGGACTCTATATTTAGTCAAGGAGTAGACTTTTGACTTTGATTATGAGTACTTGATTTTATTACGCATGTATTATGATGATGATTTTAGTTATGAATTTCATGTATAAGAGTTATTAATATTATTTTGTCAGTGGATACAAGCATGTTAACGCTTGCTAATCTAGATCATATATGGAGTAAAGGGGTCATACACATATATCAGATAGATTAGGGAGAGGTGTGGCAACGTCCCTGTCACAACCTAATAACACTCCTGTCGTGACCTGAAATGAAGGTTAACGACTACCTTGTTCCTAATAGGTTCGCAATGTTGTGAGGAAAGACTGAGACAGTCGGTCATGATGATTTCTGAGGGGCACACAATAAGATATATTCCTTATTACTCAGTAAGTCCTTAGTCTCACACAATGTCGACAAGTGGAGTATTGACTCCAAGCGTCAGAAAACCTCCAAACTAAGTAAAAAATGAACAACATAAAGAATGGTGAGTGAAAACCTTGGAGCACATCAGTGCGTCTTGAAGGGCACATCACATGATAAAAATTAATAAATTAATAAAAATTTAGAAGACCATAGAGAATACAATGAATACTTGGAATTTATTAGAAAAGATAATATAAATTTTATATTAATTTATGAACCAGAACATAATTAAATCTAAGTCTAAATGTTTATGCCTAAATAAATTTATAATAATGGGTATAAGGGAAATTTAGACTAAATAAAAACTAGTAAAGAGAATAAAACTCTAAGACATGTGCACAATGTGTGCATGAAATTAATAAAAGAAAATTTTTAATTCAAAGAAATTGTTTCATGAGGAAGTGTGGTGTTAACATAGAGTTAGAGTCCTAAGTCAAACTAGACTCTAAATCATAACTAAGAGAAGAGTTCTAATCAAACTCCAACAATAAATTATTTAGGAGACACAATAAAGGAGAAATTGGGGAATTAAGGGACAACTAGGAGAAAATCTAGGAACTAATTGTGGAGGTGAGGAAAACTTTTCAAATTTGTTAAATTTAAAAAAGAATAAAACATGTGAAACTTGAGGGAAGAGTGACATGTGTTTGGGGTGAATAATTTTTTTTAATTATTAAAAATTACCTAATTATGCATGAAAGGACAAGTGTCAAGGTAGAAATTCTTATAAAAGGAATGGAGAAGGAGTGAATAGTTTTCTTGTGTGAGTTGGGTTGCAAGTCTTGTGTAGGAGGTGGACGCATCTCATTGCAAGGGAAAGCTTGAGCTAGATAAAGATCTGACTTTTTTTGTGTGACCCCTTTGTGGCTCGGGGGGCTAAGGAGGTACCAGTGAAGTCTTTTTTATTAGCAATCAAAAGAACATTATGCAAGTTATCAATTGAAGATCAACATCACATATCACCATTCTTCTGGTTACGATATTTAATATTTTAGTTAATTTATTGTTTAGATAGAATTATTATTGTATAATGAGTAGTTTATTATTATTGTATAATGAGTCACTTTAGTTAATTTATTGTTTAGATAGAATTCTTATTGTATGTGAATGATGCCACATGGCAGCATGTTAGAAGTGACTCATGGCACTTAACGATTGCTACACATGGAAACATATTATCGGTGACACATGGTAGCTCATGGAGGGAGGCACGTGGCATATTCTTATTGGAGACACATGGCAGCATACAACTTGTGACACATGGCATATTATTATTGGTAGATTATTGATCTATCATGGAAGGACACATGGTGACATGTGAATGGCTAACTCATCAGTGTTGACTGGGCATGGGTGGAAGATGATTGGTTTGAAAAATTATTAATTATTTAATTAATCTCCTAAGGGGTTGACCCATAACTCTCCATAATATTCTTTTTATTTCTTACTAATTTTATTACCCACTTAGTATTGTATATGTTAAAGATTTTAACATCCCAATGCATGTGGGATAAGTATTTTTGGCCAAAAAGTCGAATTCATAAGAGGAAAAAACGAATTCAATCCAAGGGCCAAGATTGCCCCATCAAACTTAATCTACGATGGTTGAGTCACGATCTTGAAGAGGCCATAACCTAAGCTCTGGGCAATGAAATCATGAAAAATTTATACCGTTGGAAAGGTATTTTGATGAGAAATATTATGGTATAGATTTCAAGGATTGAAAATGGCTACATTTTTCCAATAAATTAAAAGAACGGTCAGCTTGTTTTCTGATGAGCTTTCTTGACAACTTAACTTCACAAGGTCATATCTTGAGATCTGGGAGTTGGATTTGGATCAAATTTATATCATTGGAAAGCTAAGATGATGAAGATCACTTATGAAGTGATTCCCATGGCTGAAAAGTTGAATATCAGACCTAAAAAATTAAAACACAACCCCCATTTTAAAAGGGCAATTAATTAAAGTTTTGAAAATAAAAGTTTATTTAAAAAAAAGGAAAGGGAACCATTTTAAAGATGTGGATGTTAATGATGTGAACTCATTTAAAACACTTAAATGAGGCATTAATTAAATTGAATGTTTCAAGAAAAGAATTGCATGAGAAATTCAAAAAGGGAAAAACCCTAACTACTCAAGTAGTTAGAAGAACCGGCTTTAAAAGAGAAGAAAGGCTTCATCAAGGGTTCCATTATTCATAAGGGTAGGGGCAGAGGATCAAAAGAATAAGGTGAAACCATAAATATGGAAAAAAGATTCTGATCAACAAAAAGGGATCTCCACCTTCTCCACTATTTTTCTTCTTCTACACCATTTCTCATAGCTTTATGTTTGCATCTCTGAATTGGGCACAAGGTTGAGTTCTTGAGTGTTCTTGTATTCTTAAAAAAAAATTATTTATATGATCATGGAGTATTTACAACCATGTATATGACTGTCAAAGATTTTGTAATGAAGAATATATTTCATGAGTAAAAATCCACAAAGAATTAATTCGGGGTTAATTTCGATTGTATCTTGTAACTTTGAGTCTCGAGTATGAGATATTTGAAATTGACCTATCAAATTCTCTTTGATCTTAATAAGTAATACTCTTTTAAAATTATTTGAGATGATCAAATTATTCTCTCCTATTTCTCGTGAAGAATATATGGAAGCATTTGTATGTGATTAAGAAGATTGTATATTGATGTTGAGCACAAAATATTCTAATTTTGAAACCCTCCAATATTTTTATGGTTAAAGGACTTCTTGTTGCACATAAAGATTATATCAAGTTATTGAATAACCATTTTATGTATAAATCCAAGCAATAAAATATGGGGTTGGTTGTTTAGCATTCTCTCTAATCTAATATATCACAAATATATCTTTGATCCAAAGATGAGTACCAACTCTATAAAAATGAAGGGGGATTTATATCCTGGTGAGGTTGTTGTTTCTGTCTTGACAGATTTAAATGTCAAAACCTTTCCAATGTCTATAGTGGCATTGGATAGGGTTTGGCCTTGAGATTTATATATAGTCAAGGCCCATGCCATTTTGAGAGGGAATTGTTTATGATAGGGACCTAACCTCCCTAACCCCTCACATAGATATAATAATATATTTTCCATGTAATAATGGCCGACATTAGTTAATAAGGTCTATTTAATAAATATAAACAAGTCAATATAAGAAGACATAATAGAAGCTTCAGCTTCTAGAAAGATCTTCATCCAGAATGTTTTTTAGAAGATAAAATTAGTATAAATAAGAGTAGGAGGTGTTGGGTATGTGTTATATTCTTTGCACGAGTAGTAGTGTCTGAGCATCTGCACTGGGTGCATAGGGGGGTTAGAGAGGGGTGCAGGGGTTCGGGGGCAGCTCCCCCCCAAAAAAAAATTTGCATCGGGACCACATTATATTTAGGTGGTTTTTCGGCACATGGTTTCTTTGTCGATGGTTTTCTATTTCCGGTTAAGGAATTAGGGTTTTGGATTAATCCAGGTCATTGGGCTACGGTTTTAGATGTCGCTGGATCCTATATGTATTTTGTATTGTAAACATTGTAACACAATGAATGAATATAATATATGTTGGTTTTCCCAATTTGGGTTTCCAGGGGAAAAATCTCTGTGTAATGTTTGTATTTTCCATTGTATCTTTTCTGTTATTTTCTAAATATATGTTTATAGTAGACATTGTACAAGGTTAGAATTTACATTTGGTATCAGAGCTTTATTGGCTTCAGGGGGATGCCTTTGTGGTCAAGGGTTTGGCTCGGGATTGTGATAATTCTTGTTACAGTGGGAGATCTACGGTACTGTTTTTCAGGTGAAAAGAAATGGCAAGCAATTCGAAGATGGAGATCGAGAAGTTTAATGGGAAAAGCTTGGAGTTGTGGAAGCTCAAGATGGAATATCTTTTGGTGGACAGAGATCAGTGGATCGCAGTAGATCTAGGTATTGCACCTACAAGAACTTTTGTAGATGATTGAAAAAAGATGGATTAGAAGGCAAAGAGCACAATCCTACTGTGTCTCTCTGATTCAGTATTACTGAATGTGTCAGAGGAAGCTACAACCAAGGATTTATGGGAAAAGTTGGAGAATTTGTATCAGTCTAAGTCCCTGGTAAATAAACTATTCCTGAGAAAGAAGCTGTATAACTTGAGGATGAGAGAT
>JZKD02S2047601.1:234760-255357 GCA_000966675.3 Picea glauca | reverse complement strand
GAAAAAAAAATAATGAGTCATATTTACATCAAACAATATTGGGTCCATTACCCAAACCTTTGTGATATGGGGCTTTCTTCAAGGGTTGACATCAATGACAACCAACCTTAATCAACAACAATATGGTTACAAAGATTGTGTTCAGGTATTAGGTTGGTACAACAAGCTATAAGAATAGATTGTGACAGTCAGAGTGCAATAATTCTGGCAAAGAACCCAACTCATCATTCAAAGACAAAACATATTGATATTCAGTATCACTTTGTGAGAGACATGGTTGAAGAAAATAAAGTATCGTTGTTGAAGGTGGACACTTTGAAGAATGTTGTAGATTCATTAACAAAATCTGTGAGCACTGAGAAGTTCTCTTGGTGTAGAGGATCCATGGGCATTGTTGCCCTGGATTGTTGACTATGTAACCCTGTAACCTCCTGTGTGCAAAGAAAAAAAAAAGTGGGAGAATGTTGGGTATGTGTTATATTATTTGCACGTGTAGTAGCGTTTGAGCGTCTGCGTCGGGCATTTAGGGGGGTTAGGGGGCAACACCCATGAAATTATTTTTTTCGCATTGGGACCGCATTTTCGAGACTGCATTATATTTAGGTGGTTTTTCAACACATGGTTTCTTTGCCGATGGTTTTCTATTTTCGGTTAAGGAATTAGGGTTTTGGACTAATATAGGTCATTAGGTTAGGGTTTTGGATGCCGCTAGATCCTATATGTATTTTGTATTGTAAACATTGTAACACAATGAATGAATATAATATATGTTGGTTTTCCCGGTTTGGGTTTCCAGGGGAAAAATCTCTGTGTAATGTTTGTATTTTCCATTGTATATTTTCTGTTCTTTTCTGAATATCTGTTTATAGTAGACATTGTACAAGGTTAGAATTTACAAGAGGCATGAGAAAGCTTTGTCTTGCGAATTATTGTAATAAAGTGTTTCTTTGTTAGAGGTTTCCCCCTTGAGTGAAAATTTCTCCCATTTAAATAAAGGTATCATTTTGGTGTGTTATTCTCCACATTTTGTTGTTCTATTGGTAATTTTCATTATATTCATGTTTATGCTTAATATCACATAACCAGATGCATAACAAGTGGTATCAGAGCACTTTCCTTGGTAGGAATTATGGGTTAAATTTTTTTCCAGGTTAGAGACGTGTCTCGATGTCTTTAAACTATAGTGATCTGTCTTTCAACACATAAATCCACAGTTGGAGAAGCATACACGTAGGAAATACAAGAGTTTTTAAAGCTCACATTATTGGACACCCTTGTAACCCCTGTTGATACCCCTTCGAGTGGTAGCACATGAGACAACAATTGTATATGGACTTGTGCTTCCAAGTACCTCTGGTATATCAGGAGACCCCCTAGGTATCCTGAAACCAACCATAGGAGTGAAAACAAAAATTAAAAGAGAAAAGGAAAAACCAAAATGAGTATGGGGCTTGTCAACACCCTTATTTGAGACCTATGTCATTGGATTACCCTTTTCTCCATATCGTTCTAATACCTATCATTTTTAACCTTTTTTTACCTTCATGTACCCTTATTTGAGACCTATCTCATTGGATTCCCCTTTTCTCCCTGATTGTTGTCATACCTATCATTTTTAACCCTTTTTAACCTTCTCACACCCTTATTCGAGACATATCTCATTGGATTCCCCTTTTTTCCCTAATCATTGTGATACCTCTCATTTTTAACTTTTTTTTACCCCGTGGACCCATTCCATTCCCATCACCCTATTTCGTACTTATCCCATTGGTCTCCTCTGACCGCCTTGATCATTGTGGTATATATCACTTCTCTGCTTTCTTTTCTATGGACCCACCCCTCATACCCTCATGGCTCCCACCTACCAAGAAGAAACCAATAAGAAATTAAATATTGACCTTACTTCCCTTTAGGCCCAAGTAAATAGGGACATTCCAACCATTCATGCAAAAATGGACCACATCCAAGTTGAGCTCAATATCCAAAATTGGTTAAGTCCATTTTGCTCTCAACGAATTCATGAAAAAATTCCAGGGTCCTTCCTCCTCTGACCCTCCTCTCTATACTGAAGGTTTTGACTCCAACTAGTCTCTACACTCTCATTCCAACTCCCTACCTCATGACCCCCATCTCCCCAAAGTCGAGGTAAAAAAATTTGATGGATCGGATCCACAAGCCTGGGTTACTCAGATGGAACATTATTTTTCCCTACATGGTATCACTGATGAGTTAACCAAGCTTTGTTATGGAATTATCTATTTAGATCTGAAAATATGGAAATGGTTGAAATGGTGTTGCAATGCACATCAAGGGTATGTTGTTTGGTCATAGTTTGTTGTAGAGTTGTATGAACGCTTTGCCATGGGCACCCACCATTTAGGACATTTGACCAAGTTGAAACAGTGTGGAACAATGTAAGATTTTATTGTTTCCTTTGACAACTTGGATTCCTAACGGAGGGAATGACAGATGCTTTCGTTAGGGAATGCTTTATTAGTGGCCTCAAAGATGAAATTTGTGCTCAGGTCATCATGGCTCACCCTCAAACTTAGTTGGAAGCCACTAAGTGTGCCAAGGAGGCACAATAGGTCATCTTGGCCCAGAGAAGAAAACCCACTTTTGTTCCCCACCCTAAACTGAACAACCCTACCCCTCAGGACACTCCTCTCAAGGTCCACAAGTTAACATGGGAAGAAATGGTTGAACGCCAACTCAAGGGTCTTTTCTATAATTGCGACGATAAATACTTTCCAGGGCACAAGTGTAAAGAATGTAAACTTTTTATGGCTATTTATGAGGATGCTTCTGATGCATATTTTGAGCTTTCACCTGAAGCAATGCTACTCCCAGCTGGTGATATTATATCACCCTCTAAACCTCCCGAAGTTGAATTGTTGATTTCTCTACACGATCCCATTGGTTTTTTTGCTCCTCATACTCTCAAATTGATTGGTTACATTAAGCATAGAAAAGTCATCATCCTAGTTGATAGTGGTAGCACTCATAATTTCATTCATCGTCGTCTTTCCAAAGAAGTCAATTGTTATATTCGTGTTGTCAAAAAATTTCAAATCATGATTGCCAATGGTGGTTCCATGAAATGTGGAGGGCATTGTGAAAATGTGTGCTTACAAATTGGTCAGTATAACTTGAAATATCACATGTTTTCTATTGACATGGGTGGTTGTGACATTGTTCTTGGTGCAGAATGGTTACGCACCCTAGGACCCATACTCATGTATTTTAAGGAGTTAACCATGCAATTCCAATAGGACAACCAACAATATAGATTCTAAATTATTATTGTGGGATCTTCGGAGATCATAAGTTCCCACCACATGGACAATTTACTCAAAAAATGTCATTATGGCATCATCTCCCAAATCCATTCCACTCAAGTAGTTGGGACAACCCCCGTACACCCCAACCTTCAAGTTGTCATTTCACGCCATCACATTATTTTCCAAACCCCCAGGCCCTTCTCCCCTCCGTGATGACCATAATGATTACATTCCTTTAATACAAGGCAATATTCCTCCTAATGTTCGACCTTATCATCATCCTTTTGCTCAAAAAAAATGAAATTGAGAAAATTTTCCACCAATTGTTAGAAGCGGGTGTTATTTGTCCTAGTAGAAACCCCTATTCTTACCATGTTTTCATGGTCCTCAAGAAGAAAGGCACTTGGTGCATTGTCCTAATTTGTGTTCCCTCGACAAACTTTCCATCAAGGACACATTTCCCATTCCCATCATAGATGACCTTCTAGATGAACTCAGTGGGGCTCAATACTTTACCAAAATCGACCTCCATTTTAGTTACCACCAGATACATATGAAAGAGGAAGACATCCCCAAGACAACATTTCGTACTCATGAGGGCCACTATGATTTCTTGGTCATTCCCTTTGTTCTCTGTAATTCCCCCTTCACTTTTCAAAGTCTCATGAATCATGTCTTTCTTCCTTTCCTTTGTCACTTTGTGTTCGTTTTCTTTGATGATATTCTCATCTATAGTAAAATGTGGACATCCCATCTCACCCACATAGATCAAGTTATCCATATCCTCTACAAGCACAAACTTTTCCTCAAATAGTCTAAATGTGATTTTGGCATCTTTGAAGTTGAGTACCTGGGTCATATTGTTGGCAAGGATGGTGTAAGGGTGGATCCCAAGAAAATTAAAGCTATGCAGAATTGGCCTCGCCCTAAAAATCTTAAAAGTATGCATGGTTTCCTAGGTTTAATGAGATATTCTCGCAAGTTTGTTCAAAATTATGGAAAAAATGTGGCCTCCCTAATAGCTCTCCTTAAAAATAATTCCTTCGGTTGGACTCCAACAACAGACGAATCCTTCCAAGCCTTGAAGGAAGCTATGTGAACTAATCATGTATTGGCCCTACCTGATTTCACTGAGACCTTTTGTTATGGAATGTGATGCATCAGGGAGAGGAATTGGTGCAATCCTCATGCAAGAGGGATGCCCTTTGCCTTTCACTAGTAAATAGTTGTCATATTGACATTTGGGCCAATCTATATATGAAAAAGAAATGATGGTTATTTTGCATGAAGTGGATCTACGGTGCCCTTATCTATTGGAACAACACTTCCAAATTAAAATGGACCATCAAAGCCTCAAGTACTTCCTGGAAAAACACATTTCATTCCCATAGAAACAAAAATGGGTGAGCGAGTTGTTTGGATATATTATGAGATCATTTACAAAAAGGGTAAAGAAAATGTGGTGGTTGAAGCTCTTTCCAGAAAATATGAAGAGGAAGGGTCCCTCTTCTTCCTTTCATTCATTGTCTTCGACTGGCTTTAGGCTATTCACCAGGAATGGTTGAATGACCCCAAAATCTCCAACCTCATCCAAAAATTGCAATAGGATCCCCAATTTTCTCCAGGGTAATGTTGGAATAATGAAGATTTTTTATATAAAGGTCACCTATATTGCAAACAGTTAACCCTTAAATCCAAGATGCTCTTTGAATTTCATGCTTCTCCTACTGCAAGGCATTCAGGTTTTACCAAAACTTATGAATGGGTCAAATGCTATTTCTTTTTGGAAAATATGAAATAGGATGTCCACACCTTTGTCATAGAATGTGCTATATGTCAATGCAATAAGGGAGAGACTATCAAAACTCTTGGCACACTCCAACCGCTTCCAATTCCACCTACTATTTGGATGAATGTTTCTATGGATTTCATTGTGGGATTAACCAAATCAATAAATAAGTCAGTGATCATGGTGGTAGTGGATCGTCTCTCCAAATATGCTCATTTATGTTCTCTTCAACACCCATTCACAACATCTACAATGGCTCAATTTTTTATGGATAATATCTTCAAACTCCATGGAATGCCTCATTCTATTGTTTCTGATCGTGATCCAACTTTTTACCAACAATTTATGGAAAGAATTATTCAAGCTCCAGGGAACCCAATTGCATCTTGGTACAACCTATAATCCCTAGATGGATGGCCAAACAAAAGTGGTCAACAAGTGTCTAGAAACATATTTGAGGTGTTTTTCATTCAACCAACAACATGAGTGGGTTCAATGGTTACCCTTAGTTGAATGGTGTTACAACACCTCTTACCATACAACCACTTGCATGAATCCCTTTGAAGCAGAATATGAACATAAGCCACCTTCAGTTCTCCCATACATGTTAGATGTCTCCAAGGTTCAGGAGGTTGGTTGCAATCTTATAGCCTGCATGACCATTCTCCGTACTCTCAAAGAAAATTTGTTCATGGCTCAGAACCGTATGAAGAAACAAGAAGATCAAGGTAGTTATGAACATCAATTTGTTAAAGGGGACCAAGTGTTTCTACATATACAACCGTACAAGTAGACTTCACTCAAATCTTAGCATTGTCAAAAACTTGCCCCCAAATTTTATGGTCCTTATACTATTATCAAATGTGTGGGACCAGTGGCCTATCAGTTAGATTTTTCCAACAACTCCCAGCTACATCTTTTTTTCATGTCTCCTACCCGAAGAAAGTGATTGGTACCAAGTGTCGTGCTTGGACTAGTCTACTAGAGTTGGATGAAGAAGGTTCCATTTTTTTTTAGCCACAAGTCATATTGTACCAGCGAGAGCATCCTCTCCGTCAATGCACCATCCAAGAAGTTTTATTTCAATGGAAGGATACTCCACCATAAGATGCCACCTGGGAGCCAACTACTATTCTGCAAAAATGTCCTCATCTTAAGCCTTGAGGACAAGGCTATTTTTAAGGGGGAGAGCATGTTAGGGACCTAACCTCCCTAACCCCTCACATAGATAGAATAATATATTTTCCATGTAATAAAGTCCGACATTAATTAATAAGTCTTATTTAATAAATATGAACAAGTCAATTTAAGAAGACCCAATAGAAGTTTCTGCTTCTAGAAATATCTTCATCCAGAATGTTCTTTAGAAGATAGAATTAGTATAAATAAGAGTAGGAGGCATGATAAATATTTGTCTTGTGAATTATTGTAATAGAGTGTTACTCTGTTGGAGGTTGTCCCCTCGAAGAGATAAGTGAAGATTGCTCCCATTTCAATAAAGGTATCATTTTGGCATGTTATTATCTACATTATGTTCTTTTGTTGGTAATTTCCATTATATTCATGTTTTTGCTTAATATCACATAACCAGGTCCATTATGGTTTCTTCTTTCCATGCTTTTATGGGTGGGATTGGTACATTGTTTTGTTTGATTTGGTCCCCATGGTGGGTTGATATATGTATCAAACTCCACAACAATATATGATGGCAAGATCTGAGGGTTCGATCCATGTGGACAAACAATTTGGGTGACTTTTCGTAATGCTTCGTTAACAAATAGTTCATGTATCCAAAATTACATGTCAACACAACTCATTGGTCAATACACAAAAATATTTTTTGGTCCAATTGGTGGTCAATATCTTCACCACAACTAATACATTCTGCAATGGTGTGCGGTTTGTTCAATCGTTGAAGTATTTTCCTATTATGTTGCAAGACTAAAATATTTGTTGCAAAAAGGTGTATGTATGCATAAAATGCTTTACATTCTATTGTAAAGAGTGATGTATTTCTCAGGGACTAAAGGATATAACAATCTTGTTGTAATGGAGTCATGTTCCTAATGTTTGTTGGTGAGTGGAATAATTGAAGTTGGGTTGCATCTTAACCCTCTTGGTGGAAGACATGTTGCAAAGTTACGACAATGGTGATGGAATTCCACAATTACCTACAACATCATTGTCTCATGCTAGAACATATATCTCCAAATGCTCCAAATGGTGAAGATGAAGATTGAAAGCTTCATTATCCATTTTTTCTCATGAGGTATTGTGCCCTTGCAAAACATGAAAAAATTCCACAAATTATAAGCCTTCCATTAGCCTTTAGATTATGAAAACTATTCTTCCTAGTTGTGCATCTTGAAATAACATTTGAGTAACCGTATGACATAATATTTCCATGGAGTTCCCCAACCACCGTTATCTTTTTAACTCATATTTTCTTCATAATTGATGTTCCTTACCAAAGAAATAGATTTTGGTAGTCTTGCATATTCCTATACGAAAATTGTTTCTTGATTTCTTTTAAGATAAAGAATAACTCTGCCCGTACCTATCAACTCTATTGTTATTATAACATTTGAAAACAATAAAATAATAATGTTCTTATTTTTAATTTTTCAATTATGAAAAGAAAAGTTTTTCAATCTATGCATTATTAGTCCCTGCTGAAGGTGTAGAGCGACTATAGCGATCGATGATTCATTGACTTCATATTAATTTGTTCTTTGACTATAAATTTTCGCATAATCTCTATTGTTCGAACTAGATAACTAAAAACATTATTTTTATATAATAAAAAAAAATTTATATGTCATCATCTCATTGGAGAATAGATTCAAAGTCTTATTGTGAGCTTCGATATTCCCAATGTTTTAAATGTTAACATATCCAAAGTTTTGAGCATCTACACTCTTTTTGAATTTTTTTTTTTATTTAAATTTTTACATATCCAAATTTTAGAGCATCGACACTCATTTTTAAGTACTTAAACAAGCCTGACACAATGCATTCTTTTTTAAATGTTTACATAGAGCGAGGCCCTTAAAAAGTCATGACAGCCTTAAATGTTTACTTAACAGACCTGTTACAATACATTTTCCTCCAGTTTTTGGATACAATCTTGTATGTAGTGAATTTGGGCAATATTGTTGTCCACCAACACTCGCATAGTCAACTATAATGATGGAGTTACTTCTACATCATATGTTTCATATTTCTTTTGTATTTGGAATGCAATCTAGTCATCATTGAGAATACATATATTCTTCATTGGTTCACTAGTTATTGCTTGCTCGCTGGTTCGTTGGTTCGTTGGATGTTGCTTATTGTTGTTTGCTTCAACTTTGCAAAGTTGAGGTCCTGCAGCTGCAATTGGACCTCTTGGTGCTTTCTCACTGTTTTTTTGTTTGTTTATTTCTCTTGTTTGCTTCAACTTTTCAAGTTTGAATTCCTACACCCATAGTTCGACCTGTTCTTTCACTTTGCATGGTTGAAATCTTGCAC
This sequence comes from Picea glauca, assembly GCA_000966675.3. NCBI lineage: Eukaryota > Viridiplantae > Streptophyta > Pinopsida > Pinales > Pinaceae > Picea > Picea glauca. Next base: position 246,777 of record JZKD02S2047601.1, on the reverse strand, counting down.
CATTATTTGCTTCAACTTTGCAAGGTTGAGGTCCTGCAGTCGCAGTTGGACCTATTGTTGCAGTTTGCAGGGTTGACATCCTACACCCACAATTGGACCTATGATTTTTTCATTTACCATTCACGAGTAAGTTTCACTACTATGGTTTCATTCCTATTTGTTGTTTGTTGTTTACTATTTACAATTTGCAGGTAGGAATGTTCAATACTAGGAGGTGTTGAAAATCAAAATAAATATAAAAAAATCTATAAATAATAAATGAGTGAAAATGCTCTTACAAAACATCCTTAAATGTGACTATTGGGATCAAGGAAACATGAATGTATTGTTATCCCCAAAAAGTGTTCAACAAAAAATCTTGTCGCCTTTGCAAAATGTTCTTGTAGAAGAAAACTGCAGCTAGGTATAGAAGGGCTAAGTATGGTGCAAAGTTAAGCAAGATACAAGAAAATTCGACAACATTATCGGTCCTTATCCATCTTTATCAGTGACACATTTTAGTAAATTATAAAAAAAAAGTTGCAAGGCCTGAAATGCAAATCCTAGGTGGACAATGAAGATAAAACATAAAAATGACCCGAGTCCAAACATTAGTTCTTGTTTCTCCTTTGTTGGCAAGTTAAATTCTTACCGAAAAGTGGAGTTTGAACACTGGTTTCTTTGTATATTATGGGATGGGGATCAGTAGAATTATGGGAAACAAGATGTGTAATTGCGGGATTAGGGGGATTATCAATAGGTTCAGGAAAATCAAGGGATCTTGGAAGATTAGGCTAAGGGTCCACAGGTTTTAACTAGTACAATACTATTCAATACCTCTTAAAACAACTAACAATAATTTTTGTTTCATAGATCATACCTTACATATTCACATACTCGGTGTTGGGACGGTGTTGTTTTACCCTCTTTTGCAGACATTGCAAGTCATTCTTTCAACTTAGGGATGGTACTAAATCACCCTCTTACAGAACATCCTTAAATGTGACTGTTGGGATCAAGGAAATAGGAATGTATTTCTATCCCCGACAAGTGTTGAACAAGAAATCTTATCACCTTTGCAAAATTTTATTGTAGAAGAAAACTGCAACTAGGTATAGAAGGGCTAAGTATGGTACAAATTTAAGTAGGTTGCAAGAAAATTCGACAACATTGTCGGTCCATATCTATCTTTATCAGTGGCATATTTCAGTAATTTATAATAATAAAAAAAATTGCATGACCTGAAATGCAAATCGTGGGTGAACGATGAAGATAAAACACAAAACGACCCAAGTCCAAGCATTAGTTTTTGTTTCTCCTTTGTTGGCAAGTTAAATTCTTAGTGGGCAGTGGAGTTTGAACATTGGTTTCTTTATAGATTATGGGATGGGGATCAGTAGAATTGTGAGAAACAAGATGTGTAATTGTAGGATTAGGGGAATTATCAATAGGTTCAGGAAAATAAATGGATCCTGGAGGATTAGGCTAAGGGTCCACAGGTTTTAACCAGTACAATACTATTCCATACCTCTTAAAACAACTAACATGATCTTTTGTTGCATAGATCATACCTTACATCTTCACATACTTTGTGTTGTGATGGTGTTGGTTTACCCTCTTGTGAAAACATTGCAAGTCACTCTGTCAACTGAGGGATGATACTAAATCACCCTCTTGTGCATCCATTGCAATCCATTTTTTTCACTTCATGTGTTTACCAAAGGGATAAACTATGGGCGTAAAGGGTAGAAAAATGATTCCAGATCGGAGCCCAGTGACAAAGGTGTAAAGACAGATGGAAGTTCATAGGGTAACAAAGAGCTTAGGAAGGTGACAAATGGCTTGTAGACGTGGTCATATTTGAGGACCTTATCTCTTGCGTAGATGGTTATTATTTCTGTGGATGAGACATGGTTAACCACATGTCAGGGTTTGTAACATGGTGGACACTTAGCATCGACGATCTTTGGTTATTGTTTTTGTTTGATTAAATTATTCTAGTTAGTTGTCTTTTGGAGTCCCACATGTACGGTGGTTAGCCTACATTTATTGCACATGTCTATACTACTCTAGGCATGTACTACTTCGAGAGTTGTATAAATTTAGCATTCGAAAACTCTGGAAGTGCCCAATAGACAAAGTCTTGAAGTCCTTGATAAGGATGGTTAAATTAATCTCGGGTTAATTAACATTAGGCATGAGTTAATGACTCCTAGAGAAAGTCACTTCGGGAGACTTTCATGCTTCACATTTAAAAACTCCTGAAGTCCCGAATTGGTTCCATGTCTAAGTACGGTTAGAAGAATTCAAAAATTTGGCAAAATGATAAAACTTTAGTAGGGGCACTAAAGTAGCAGGGTCACCCAGATCACGATTTGAAAAAGTGATCAACGTCTGAGATTCATTTCGGAAATAAGAGACGCTCGAACGTTAATCTCCTTGTTTTCTACACATTCAGTTATCTCCAGTGGCCTCAAACAACGTGGAGTCATTTCAATGCTCGATACAGAACCCACCTCTGTCACAGCCATACTGACATACAAAAAAAGGAAATGGGATGTTCTCCTCATCTTTATATTCCTGAAACCATACGTTTAGTGCATTTTCCAAGATGTCCCCTTCCAATTACATATGCCCGCTTTCATGTCCTAGACATCATACCATAACTCTTTGGAAAATGGTAGTGCACAAAGATTTTCCAAATGAATTCAGAGTTTTCATTGTGGAGCAACCATCTATGAGGACCTTGCCATCCCTTCTTTGCAGATTATGACAGGGAAATATTTTATTCTCTGAGGCAAACCACATATAGTTGTTAATTTTATGTTGGACTTTGGGTCTTCCAAAGGATCTTCCATCACCATTTCCACATATGGACCTCATCTTGTAGAAATGATTCTTTGTAACCTAAATGGACAGTTCATTGATCTATCTCAGAATGAGTGCCCCACTGCCCAATCTTAGAATATCTTATTCATCTTGTAAGATAATTGAAACCTTGAGAAGTTTATGTGCTATGTGTTGGTTCCATTCCTGTGGAAGAAGTCCATAAATGCCTAATTCTTCCCCTTTTGTTTATCCCATGGACCATCTATGTGAGTGTTCTGAGAGGGAGACATCAACAAGTTGTTTCATATATGTTTATTGTTGATTTGTGAAGAGTGGGGCTGAAATTAAATGATGAATATGATTGTAAAACTATATACAATGACTATTGTAACGCTTATAAGGTGCACAACTAAATTAACTTAAAAAATGATATGTCTTAAATACTCAGTCTTTGTACTGAGCAAGTTTATACTATTGTTTTATTTGCATTATCTCTTCTATATGGTTTAGCACTAACTATAGCTTTGTTTTTTTGTCACATGCTATAGAAACCACATAGCACTGAATTTGAAATGAAAAAGGTTGAAGGATACATTGAAGAATTGGTATGTGGTTCTAAACTTATAGTTATCTTTTTTTCTATTTTCATATTATCTAAACATAGCTAAAAAAACATTTTGAAAATCACAACTTAAAATATGGAGAAAGTAATAGATGTTGAGTGATATCAAATAGATACAAACTCCATTATACATGAAAACATTGACCAGGTATTGCATAACAATGCCCTTTTCATATTAGATGCATTATTGTATACCGTGGGAGATTGCCTCTTCTATGCATTTCAAGTTCTATTGCACTTCTGTTACTCCTTGGTCGAGTTGCACAATGGATTGATAGATAATTCCTTGGTCTGTTTAGAAAATGGCAACGTTGAGGCATTAGAGTCATATCAATATGAATTGGCATTTGATTTTCTTTGCCATTTGCATGGAATACATGATGTCAGTATGTATATTTCAAAGATGAGGTTATCTGCATCTGTAACTCTGCCACCACATGAGAGAGGACTTTGGGGAGATACATTTTGTATACGATGGCTAGCCAAGTGTCTGAATATATCAATTGGAATTTGGTCATTAACAAGAAAAAGAAGATATATAGTATTCACAAAACTGCACCTAGAGATCCATATTGCATCTTGTTACATGATGACAATCCTTTAAGTGGTCATTATGAACCACTACTCTATAAAAAATTATCCATATTCAATTTTGGAGGATCTGATATTTACTTGTCCCTCGCTTGCAAAGACCTTCAATCACATTGGAAATAAATTATGCATCATATACACTCTCATGGATTGCAGATAGCAACAACTATTACATCCACTTGTGGAGGTAGTATGTTCAATGAAATTTTCTATTTGATAGAAACAGAGTTTGATGTGCACTCACTGTGCCCTTACATTATGCAATCATTTTTCAATGTAATTATAGGTGGTAGTCAACAAGCATTTAATTGCTTGCATCAACACCTTCTACCATATCTCATAGAAAGTATGCCGACGATAGGAAGTTGGAAAAAATACCTACTAAACATGGAAATGCCATATGAGAAAGGAAGTGTAGAGGGTGGGAAATTTTGTATACAATGGATATCTATCATATTCAAAGTAAATATCTAGGTTTGGTCAACCCTTTCAGACGATATTTTCCATTTCTATTGTATTGATTCAAACTATGATCGAACAATTGACATCATATCATCGAAAACAAATATGCCACACATCCATTATCAACCTTTTATAAGAAATACTTACAGTTCAAGATTCGGTGTCCATGCTAACCAAACCGCATCGAATCTACATAAGCGTCGCATATTGTCAAATCACGATGAAACTCATCCCAATTGTCATCGGGTCATAGAGAGCTTAAATAAAAAATGTAGACTGACTTATCACAACTTGAAAAAGGTCATACATGAAAGAAATAAATACATTGTTGCACTTCCTTCTATACCTCTGAATTGTACGACCGATCATCATGAGATGAAAGGGAGCTCGACCAAGAAACACAAACTCACATATCACAACCTAAAAAACGTTGTGTGTGCACAACACGAGTGTATTTACACACTTCCTATTTAACACAAACATCACATGTCCAATGACAAATACCATCACCCTTTGCACAATCAATATGGTGAGGAGGCAATGCTCGTAACAAATGTTGATTACACCTTCAACATGTCTTGTCAACAATTGAAACTAGTTTCGAGTGGAAACCATAAGTTAACCTACCACATGTTGAAGAAACAGATATGTGAAAGAAACAGGTGCAACTACATATCCCACAGTTGTCATGATATTGAACAAGAGGGGAAAATAACATATTGTAAAATAGAGCCAACAATGTGCAATGATAGCATTGAAAACCAACAAACACTTGCTATGCATCCTCTTCTAGGAAAGAGAGATGCAAAAAAGACCTATATGAAAAAATTAAAGACACTCCTTCCATTGCATGTGCGATTTGCAAAGAATTGAATTTTGCAAAAAACACTGAGTCTTTCACCCCTGACTTGCAAAAATAATACATCATCTTGACACTAAATGATAGAACATTTTCCACTAGAAAAAATTGTCTTCCATGCAAACAATCACTTGAAAATGGAAAAATACCACAATTTGTAACACCTGACCAAATAAGATGCATCACACCACTACCAGATGTACGTACACTTACATAAATTGAAGAGAGACTTGTGTCTCTGCTAATTGCATTTGCACAAATCAGACCCTGGGGATATAAACGACCCCAAATGGGATTAACATGATCAATTATTAACGTGCCTATCCAACTAGATGTTGTGCAAAAAGCATCGCCACAATTCATGAGCGAAACAATGACGATTGTTGTAGCTCTCAAAATATGTTTGCAATACAAGAATGCATACTAGACACGTAGAGTGTGTGTGCACATTGTCATGAAAGAATTAAAAGATTTATTTTCCAGGACCATGTACAAAGCACAAAACATTTGTATAAATGAGAACTGGAACCATGTTCTTGAACAAGGAAATGACAACTCTACACAAAATTTTGACACTACTAGTGAATTTGATACAAGCGATGAATCAGAGAATAAAAGACCTGCTGAAACATTGATACACTGATTCACTGACTCACAACACATTCATGACTTGCAAGACAAGATTGTCAAAATTTCACATGCTCAAGGGAAATGTCCACTTTGAATATTCAAGGACAAATTTTCTGAGGAAATGAACTTCCCAACACGATTCTATGGAGATCCACGTGATAGTTACATCATGGAACGATTCAGCTACCAAAAAATAGTTTGATGGGAACTGCTACATTCAAGAGGTGACTTCTCATGTCACATAATAAAAAAAAAATTCAAAACAATGTGCATAATAATTGAGAAAGTGCTCTCTTGCATGTGGGTGCGAATAATAAAAGGCCAGCTACAAGGAAGAAGTTTATTTTCCAAAGATGTCAAGTACAAAGAAAACCTAGAAAAAATCCTAAAATCTGATATTGGATACATAGATTTCAAAAACATTTGCCTCTCTCCTGACTACTTGCAACAAAACAAGAAAACTATATTTGCAATGATGCGACAACTGGGACCTCCAACTTTTTTTATCACATTTGCAAGTGCAAAGCATCACTAGGGTCTATTGGTGACTATGATGTATACATTCTATAGGAACAAGAAAAGGAAAAAACAAACTAAGACATTGGAAAATGATGACATTGACTGCCTCATAAGAAAAGACCCAGTGATATGTACCTGTTATTATATACATAAATTAAATGCTTTGAGGCGATTGATATGCCATGATGAAACATTATTTGGAAAAATATCGGACTACTATTTTGTGACTGAGTTCCAAAATAGAGGGAGTGAGCATGACCATGCACTTTTATGGATAGAGGGTGCACCGGTCTATGGAAATGACAACAACTCACAAATCGAGCAGTTTCTGGAAAAATACATAACATGCAACACAAAACATTTGGATCGAGAACTTGCCAAAGTTCATAGACATTACCATACAAGAAGCTGTAAAAAATGAAAGCATTCACATTGCAGATACAACTTCCATGTGCCGCCAATGAGAACAACAAGAATCCAAGAACCAATTAGTTTAGAGGACAATGTTCTCATTGAGAAATCAAAAACTTTGTTCACATTTCTAGAACAATGAGACTTCAATGACTTAATGAGCTTTGAAGACTTCTTGGCAGAACTAAATCTAACAGAAGATGAATACATCCAAGTGATACAATCTATACTTAAACAACCAACAATTTTCCTTAAATGAAAACTTTCACATATTCAAAACAACGGTTTCTCCAAGGACATGCCAATTATGTGGAATGAAAATACAGATCCATAGTATGTTCTCAATGCATGTGTTGTGGCATCATATTGTACCTCGTACATGAAAAAGGTTGACAAATCTATGACAACTACGTTCAGAAGAATATGCAGAGAACATGAAAAAAGTCAAATTGATGCTATGCAAATGATACGTACACTTGGAAATACATTACTTAATCTTCAACAAATGTCTGCTCAACAAGCAATCCACATCGCAATTTCCCTTCCTCTGAACTATAGTTCAAGGAAATGTGTCTTGAAAAACACATCTCCACTTGACACACACACATTCATGCTTAAACCACCATCTTTTCTAGAACAACAACCTGATAATTCAAAGGATGTGATATGTCTCTCTATTATTGATTACTACCTCCAATCTCCACCTCCTATTAAGCATATTTGCCTTGCAGAATTCGTATCAAATTACAAAAAAAATGGTACACCCATATCAAAAAGAAAAAAACCCAAATGTAATACACTTTGTCAAATACAACAAACACATCGACTATGAAAACTTATGTAGAGAAAAACTATTGGTGTGTGTTCCATTTGATCAAAATGAAAACACATTAAAACATAACTTCCCTACATGGGAAGCTGCATATATTGCTTATGAGACTACAGTACAAATCAATGAGGCTAGATTTACATACAATGTCAACCCAACATAGGGTGATTTAGAAAGTGCACTTGAGGAACTAGAAAACCCTGACAATGTTGATGAGACATTAACAAACCATAAAACAACTAGAACTCTTTGTGGGTCCTATGACTTACAAGCATATTATCCTTGTCCTCGAGCAACCTCCATTGAAAAACATATCGATCTTGGGTTTAAAGTCACAAAACATCCTTTCTTTATCGAAAATGACGAATACTATAGAGTTAGACGACTGTTGAATTGAGAACAACAAGCAATCTTAATGGGCATTGCAATGAAAAATGCTTAAACAAGCACACTCATGTGCACTTGTTCCTTACAGGCGGGGCAGGAACATGGAAAACATTCATAGTGAAAGCACTAATCCAAATATTTATACAAATCTGTGATTCAAACAATTCAAGTGACCCTATGAAACAAAAGGGACTAATAGTTTCATATACAAGAAAAGATGCAAATAATGCAGGTGGAACAACAATTCACTCTGCATTGTTAATGTCTTTTAACAAGTCGTATTTTCTTCCACTCGGCAAGGAAATGTTAGATACTTTGTTTAAGATTTATGATGAACTACAACGTGTCTTCATAGATGAGGCATATTTGATTGGAAGTCGCTTCTTATATTCCATTGTTAATAGACTGAGAAACATAAAACATGTGCACACCAAATACTTTGGGGAAATTGATATGATATTCTGTGGGGATCTTTACCAGGCATAACCCATACAAGATTATCTGATATTTGAAAAGACAACATAAAATGCTTTGAATTACATACTACAATGCGCCAAACAAATGAAACATTTATTTCAATTCTAAATAGAATTTGGACAAACAACCAAACATGTGATGACTTAACATATATCAATTCAAAGTGCATGTGACCTGCACCAACAGACCCAACCTTCCCTTACCTATTCTACAATAATAAGGATGTTGTAATGCATAACAAGTACATTCTATCGCTCATGCCTGAAAATGATATCATCATCAATTCAATTGACCTTGAAGAAGACAATCATGGAAATGTACCATGTCATCATCATATACTTAATGACTATGACACAATGCAATCTGATATTCTGTGATTGCAAGAAACATACATAACATTATGCATGCAAAACACATAATTTCCAAATCACAGTTGCATATCAAGTTACATTACACATGGAGTGATGATATTAGTGAAAAAACATGTAACAATTTTGGAGCATATGCATTTCGAAGAAAAAAATGTTGAGATGGTGCTAGCAAGAGTAATCTTCCATGAATCAGAAATTGCAATATTGAATCTCTATGTCGCTTTGCATGCAACATTTCCCAACATACTGAATGTTGTGTCAAACGCATTACATCATTTACATATGAACGAAACCATTATCATTATAGGAGACTTCAATGTTGACATGCTACAAAATAGTGCCATAACAAAAGAATTGGAAAACTACATGTGCAATTACAGTCTCCACTTTCTTTTGGATAAGATAAACCATGTACAAAACGCACTTATTGTCCATGTATGGTCAAATGTGCCCATTTCACAATACACCCTCTTTATCTTAGACACATACTGGTCTGATCACGATACAATTTGTATTGTACTTGAATTATGAAATATACATAAAGCATATTACAAAATCATATTTCCATGTCTCAAAGCATATCTGGATAATTTGTTGCACAAAACTAAATTATTCAACTAGGATCATCCAACTTCTTAATTTTTTTCTGGTTTGTAATAGATTTTGGACAGAAAGGATTCTATATAACCACAAACATGGATCAAGAAAAAAAAAGGAACATGCTTCTAACATTATTTGTTACTCTATTCCTTTGATTATAATTTACTATATGTACATATTCCTTGTTTTTCCTTACATACCAACTTACATTCATGTTCATTGTATTTTGTACTTTCCCACATTGAAACAAACAGAATAATTGGACAAGACGGAGGACTCTTAATGAGAAATGTAGAAGAAGACATACAAAGGTGCAGGATTCTACCCTTATTTCATACTCCATTGCTTTGTATTTCATTTATTCTGTGTATATTTATTCTACTTATTCGCACCTCGTTTTTTTTATATGTAGATACTACATATCTTCCTACATATTAACTTATCTGCATGTCAATTGTATTTTATGTGATGCTACATCGAAATAAATAAAATTGTATTTAATCTTTTTACACGTGTTCATACATAACAACTTAGCTTCATGTCCACTGTATTCTCTGCATTGCTACATTGAAAAAAAATAGACTAATTGAACAAGAGGATGAAGTCTTATGTGCCACAACAGAGGATACTGAAGTACAATCTTCCAAAAGGTATATCAATAGTAATAGTAAATCAAATACAGTGCATGTGCTTAATGTACATCCATATCAATTATGAAAAATATACAATGTATATGCATATTTAGTTGTTGTCATGTTCTATGTACACATGTTTGCATCAGAAAAAGTTGGAGAAGTGGCATGGGCATGAGTAGTCAATCATCGCAAGCATCAACACAACAACAAGGCCAAAGGTAAAGATTCATAGATTATGCTCTTGCTATGTTTAGGAAACAAATATCCTCGAATATTTATTCATCTATTCCATGGTAAATATGTTGATGTCATCTACAACACATGATTTTTAGTTCACAAGAAGTATCGATGAGTACAAGTGAAATTCCCAACATAGTGCAAGGTCCAAAGACTAAGAGGTATGGTTACAACACTCTAACCTGCATACTTTATCCAAATTGTCCATCTACTTGTACATTTATGCAAAAAAAAAAGAGATACAGACTGCCATTTACATTACTTTTCATGTTCAAAAAAATGTGACCAGGTCTAATATTATACCACCCAATATACTATCAATAGAAGGCTTGAACAACTGTTGAACTAGACAATTGTTCGTCGGGGACATAATGGTCGTGTATAGCACCTACTTAGACAAAGAAAACAAAAGTAGATGCATTATGCATGCAGAAATGACAGACAACAAAGTCACGCTGACAGTTACATTGACTATCCCTACACAACTTGTCTAGAAACATGCAGAAAATATATTGCCAAGTAATGGGATATCCATTACAAATTTCAATATATTACCGAAAACAGTATATGACCATGGTGATTGTGATCGAATTATATTGCTCAATGAAACAAGTGTTGTCAAAAAAGTTCCCACAGTTTTCTCAGAATATCATTTTGTACCAAATACAACAATCAACCAATTTGCAGAGAACAATGACTTTTACACAATTGGAACCATTGGTGCAGTTGTCACATTTGAAAGAAAAGTTGGCTCGCAACACATTCTCCATATAAAAGATGGAAACTCGGACAATGACAAGGAAATGGTATTGTTTTCCATGCCCATTTTTTTGTCCTTTGCTTTCACATGCTCATATATCTTATACATATTACACAACTATTAAATTGTTCCATGGTGCAGCTACAATTGTTCGACACCTATGCAAATTTATTTTCCTCAATGGAACAACAATTGCATAAAGGGAAATTTCCAATTATGTTGTTCAAAAATATAACGAAGAAAATATATTTTAAAGAAAGGATATTTTGCACAAACCAAGCAACATTTGTAATAGAATTGCGAGCAGACATAGTACAGGATCTCAAGAAACTAACTAGCTCCACAACTATTGTACATATACATATACACTTTGTGCGGCTTTTTTGTTGTACACATATATATTATATTGTTCAATATATTAACTACTATGCTCATGTGTGCATGTTGAGGGTCTTCTGGTTGTAAAAAATGCCTACTCGACCCCCTTCGAGCCTGTATGTGCCAATTGAAATTCTCCTACTTCTACCTCTGCGTTCATAAATGATGGAACAATTGATTGTCTACGATGCGGTGCAAAATTCCCTTACATATATAGTCATTGCCTCAACGTTGTCATATGAACCCTCAAAAACACAATTGTACTGTTAAGAACCAAATATCAATATAGCATAGAAAATCCTCAGAAAAAGTACTCAACGCCTTGAAAAAGAGAGAATTTTAGATAATAAGCCTCTTCGAGGGGGCAACCTCCTTTTAACCCACTTAAATGTTCAAGTACAAGATGATTCAAAATGAAAATGTCTCCTTGGTATATATAGG
>JZKD02S2047601.1:151342-212207 GCA_000966675.3 Picea glauca | reverse complement strand
CATGCTCATCTTCAATAGAGGTATGCATTTCTTTCTTAGATACAACATTTACAAACTTCCATCATTTAATTGCGGCAGGTATGCTAATTGCAAATCTTGTTACAATAAGAAATTTTAAATTTTAAATTTTTTCTTTATTTGATGGATTTCAATATTTTGTTATAATTTATAAGTATTCTATATATCATTCATTTATAAGTGTTATGTGTGTTATTTATACTAAATTATGAATTGCATCTTACTCCTCTTATTATAAAAATAAATTTTAAATTAATGTTTGAAGTAAATTTTTTATTCATTTTTAAAAAATGGTAAAAAATAATAATGAAGTTTGTTTTTTCGCAAATGAAGTCTTTTTAAAAATACGGAATTTAAAATTGGTTAGTTAATTAAATCTAAAAGTCATAAGAGGATAATTGGTTAGTGAAATCAACATAGTGTTATAGCTCCCACCAGAGTGTGATTCATTGACAAAGTAACCTTCAACCTTCACACTCCCTTGAGGAGTTGTTGTGGTTATTAAGTTAGGCTAGGTAGTCACAAGCCAAAAATGTGTAAACGATATCCCACCTCTTGATAAGTGGTTGATAGTTGACTTACTGTCGAAGTATATGTTGGAGGCAAAATGGAGGAATAGTCGGTAGACTACTAAGAGGGAGAGGAGGTTCTCTGAAAATTTATATTCAGTTCAAGGGACAAGTTAGTTGAAATCTAGAAAGGGTCTAGGACCCACAATGAGGAGATCAACAAGGGACAAGGGGATGGATTAGACATTGTTAGAAAGTTAGACAAGTCTACCCAATAGGCGAAGATCCCAAAAGGAGGGGAAGTACTTGATAGTCAATGTGGAAAGGACAAAAATTTAAGTTCGGAGGAAACATGGTACATTAGGGAAGTACAGATCTTCAATTATGCAGTAGTTTGAGAGCAAGATGATAGGAGAAGTGTTAATGTTGTCTTTTTGAGGAGGAAGGAACAATTATGTGATAGTTTTCAAGGGATGAAAAGCTTATCTACATCTATGATGAGTTTAGGTTTCAGGCTTTTGGTAGTGATTTTCGGAGTGAGCATAGTCATAAACATGGAGGATTTGGAAGTTAATTTGGAGTTTTGGGGAAACAAAAGGAAGAGAAAGTGTATAAGTCCATGGAAGGAAAGGACAAAATTGGTGTTGGGGGAGGACATGGAAATGGAAGAGGTCAAACCTTCAATGGAGAAAGCCTTAACATGGAAATTTGTGGGAAAACATGCTAAGGAGGAATCACTTAGGAGGCGGATGGAAATACATCGGTATAAAGACCTCGGGTATATTCCAAGATTCCACACATAAATATGAGGATGGATTACTTCCAAATTTAGGTATGAAACATAGGCAAAAATGATCTTACCCAAAATATGGTATAGGAGACCATTGTTGTTAGACCTTAAGAAATGGAGACCAAGGTTTGATCCTTGAAAGTAAAACTCCTTCAGGTAGCCAATATGGTTGATGTTGATAGGTTTACCCATGAGTTATGTAACAAAAATGTTTTAAAAGCATTGGGGGGAGGATTGGAAATTTCACTGACCTAGAGGCAGACTTTCATAACAAAGTGGATATAAGGATTGTGAAAATTTTAGTTGAATTGGATCTTGGGGAGGGTTTTCCAAAAGAAATGGATATTGTTTGGGGCTCGTGCAAAATTTGTTCACCCTTAGATTACTAGAATTTACTGTTTAGATTCCTAAAATGTCATGGCATAGGACATGCCTAGCAATATTGCACAAAAAAGGATAGCAAGTGGGTTTGGAGGAAGAAAGAGAAGAACCCACAAGAAGACAATACATAGTGAAAGAGGCCAATAAAGATGAAGAGGAGAGTGAATTGGAAGTCAATTCAAAGAATGTTCAACCAGTCCTCAACAAGATCTTAGAAGGAATGGGAAGACATATAAATGAGCAAAGGAAGTAGCTAGTGATATTTCTTCAAGTAAGAAGGAAGTGAATAAGGGATTGAGGTCCTCAGAAGCAAACACAAAAGAATATTCTCCATGTAAGGTTCCATAAAAAGGTACGAATTGCAATATTTTTTCTAATAGAAACAAGTATTTTTTATAGAAGATTCTCCATGTAAGGTTCCATAAAAAGGTATGAATTGAAATATTTTTTTAAGAGAAGTGAGTTTTTTTATATTATTACAGAAGTTGCCGCTATGTTGAACAACAAAAGGGTACAAAATATTTCTACTAAAATTTCGACAATTATTTTTATGTTACATAATATATCTATACTAACATATTGATTATTCTTTGTGATTGTATTTTTCCTGAAAATTTTACATGCATAAAGCCTAATATAGGATCCAAGACATAGAAAAAAAATTCAAAACATCTAAAGAGTAAGTTAAAAAATCATAAGCTCGGTGTTTGTGAGTGGTTGCCCTATTGTGTTCAGGCCTGGTACTTATGATGGTTGTTGCACCATATACCCATAATATTTTTTAAATGTTTTTGTTGAACTTTCTTCTTGGCACTATATGTTGGTATTAAGGTTGTGATTAATCATGAGATTAAGGTTGATAAACTTGAATTTGGACCTGGTTTTCTTTTAATACACCTTATTCTAGTGTGTAGGCCTCCTTTGTGAGTGCATTCGCACTACGATTATTATCCATAATAACATGATAAAAAGGTATGCATTACAATATTAGCAATACCTACTCTTTGTTAATTCTGGAAAATATTTTACCAGAGGAAATCCCATTAAAATTCTCCTAGAATATGACTTTTCCCTTCGATAGGGAAATAGAAGAATCCAAACATACCAAAAAGAGTAGAAGCCATTCTATGAATTAATACTTCATTAGGTATTTGAGCAAGAGTTTCAAGGATCCATCAGGATATAAAGTCTCATCCCTACATAACGTTAAGAACCACGAGGGGAAGGAAATAATCCATGAGATAGAAGAGAGAATTTTCACAATACAAATTAATCCCCGGGAAGAAAAGTACTTACAAGGAATTTGTGGGAATTGATGGGGGTTTGGATTTAGACCTAGGTCAAAAATCGGTAGTAAGATAAAAATCTTATTTAACACTAACAAAAAATCCTGAAAAATAAGTGAAGGAAGGCATACAATTAACTATAAAGGGAGTCCTTAGAGTAGGAATGACTTCATACAAGGTGATCTGATGATTATTCTTCCTCTAAGTGTGAGAGGGGTAGGGGGTGCCCATAAGAAGCTAGCCCTAAAAAATTGTTTTCTAAATATAGGACAAATGTAATTATGATTCAAGAGACTATGTGTGAGAAGAACAAAGAAGTGGAAATTTTATCTTATTGTTTGAAGGATTGTTCCTTTTATGCACTAGATTAATAAGGAAGATCATGAAGTATAGTTATAAGGTGGAAACATTACTTAGAACTCATAACTTCATATTTTTAATTGCAGGAATAAAGTAGGTCTTAGATCTAAGGAGCTCAGAAAATTCTTTACCATAATTAATCTTTCTGGGTCATATGGATAGTGAAAACCCCCTTGGGATAATTTCAAACCCTAATGGATGGCTAGGAATGAGAATGTAATTATATGGGGTGATCAAAATTTGAAAATGAAGACATGAGAGGTATGGTGGGGTAATTCTATACAAGACCCCTTGGCTAATTATTTCTCTTAGATGTTTGATTATATGAGGCTATGTGATGTGGAACCCGATCAATTTGTTCCTACTTCGAGGATTCCAAAAGTGGTAGGGAAGAGGTGTCAAAGAAGCTTAATAGTTTTATGGTAGTAGACAAAATACTATAGGAGATAGGGGGTTGAAATCTTGGGTAGGGATAGGTGGATCATTGTATAATTTGCCTATTTTGTTTTAAATAGAAAATATGACCATAAACCTCTAGGTCCCTTTAAATTCAATCATACATGGCTAGAAGAGGAAGGTTTTAGACATAGGATCATACCAAATTGGAGGAAGTTTGATCCAAACATAGAAGAAATGACAACGTATCATTTTTCAAAGAATTTGAAGAAGGTAAAAGAATATAGTAGAAGAATAGGCAAACCAAAAGGGCAAGGAAGCTAAAAAAGAGCCAAATGAAACTAAGGAATATATTAGACTTTCATTTGAAAGTAATAATTGAGGAATATGTTTAGAGGAAGACAACAAGAAATTAAAAATTATAGGAGTAAAAAGGATACTTTTGGAGCAAGAAGAAGCATAATGAAGATTGAAAAGTAGGGCCATCTGGTTGGTGAAAAGTGATAAAAATACATTTTTTTCCATAGTTATGTTAAACATAGAAAGAACATAAATACCAATGGGAGAGAAGAAATAAAGTGGGTTATGAGGCCAATACCTTCTCATAAATTGTAGAAGAAGGAAAAAATAAGTGGGTTATGAGATTATTGCCTTATCATAAATTGCAAACTAAGGAATTAAGTACTTCAAGATTTTTTTCCAAGAACCTCTCAAACTTAATATAGAGGATATTTAAAAAGTGGTTGCATTCTTTCCAATGATGATGAACCACAACAAAATGAGAAGTTGTATGTAGAATTTACAAAAGAGGAATTAAAAGCAATCTTACAGTCCTTTTAAAAAGGTAATGATCTTGGCGTCAGATGATTGGACAATAGAATTTTACTTTGGATTCTATCTTGGAAAAAGAGTTGCTAAGGGTAATATAAGATTCTAAAGTTTATGGAAAGGTTTTAGGAGCCTTAAATGAAACTTTTATAGCTTTCATTTCAAAGAAGAGTGACCAAGAGACCTTTTAAGACTATAGGCCTATCTGATTATGCAACTTGGTGTACAAAATCACGATGAGGATTCTGGTCATAGACTTAAACACATTTTCTCAAATTTTATATTAGAGGACATGTTTGGGTTTCTCCACAAAAGGCAAATTCATGAGGCTGTGGAAACAACACAATAAGTTCTTCATGCAATAAAGGTAAGTAAACTTCTAGCTTTAGTTATGAAAATTAATTTAGCTAAGGCATATGATAAGTTCTATTGGTTATATCTTGAGTTGTTGTCAATTAAAATAGGAATGAAATTCTAAGTTGTGAATAATGGATCTCCTTCTGGTTTCATATACAATATTTAATAAAGAAAACAAACAAAACAACAAAACTTTTATATTATAATAAAGGGTTGTGTGGAAGAAAACAATAGGCAGAAAAAACAAAAAAAATGACACAAGGAATGTAACGAGTTCTATAGCTAGACAGGAAAAATCAGAAGCTCTTTCCATATCAGCTTTTGACTCATATTGACTAATTACCGTTTCTACAAACTAGCCTAAGAGAAAAGGTATTTTGAGATACATTCATTGATAGGAGGATTCACAGTCCTAAAGTTTTGGTGCTATGGCCTGTTGGATAGATCCATCCTCAATGTCCATTGGAGATGTGCCATGACCCTCAATGACATTGATCATGTTTCCCTCATGAAGGGAGACAATTTCACCTTGATTGATTGATGAAGAAGTCGAACACTCGGGGAGAATCAAGGACTTTAGGTGATAAATGTCAAACTCCAACTCATCAATTCATCGAGTCTAGATGGCAATAATATTCATCATGGAAGCCAAATCATGCTCCATTTCCCCCCATTTAACTAAGATTTGTCGAAAAGATGAATTGTTAGCTTGGGAAATTTCCTCATGTCGCTAAAGAATTCTTTTCATTTTACTCTAAGTTCCATTCATGACCATGGCACATAATAACCAGAGAAATACCTCCACACAAGGCCAAGCGTAGGGTCTCCTATTCCAATTTTAATAAAAATAAGAAGAAAATGAACTTCAATAGGACTAGAAGAAATTTCACGGAAGAAAGAACTGACATTACCAAAACTATAGGAGAAAAACTTGAATACCAAGAGAGGCATGGTCTAGAACCCCAACAATGCTAGCATCAAATGAACACCACCACCACCCAGAAACTGAAACAAATCCCAGATAAAAGGTGACTCAACAGGAGAAAGGTTTTGAATAACCTTCCCAAACACCAAAGATGGGCAAGCCATAACCAAAGAGAATCTACATAAAAGGATGAATTGACACGATGCATAATGAATTTCCATCCCATAACAATAAATCCTCATATGTGAAATAGGAAGTACCATGCAAATTATGAACCACTCCATCTGCCACATGTCATCCCAATTGAATAAGGATGGTCTCCAATTATGGGATGGGTAAATCCCCACTTGTCCCATTTATTTTGACCACTCCTACATCCAATTCTGACTCAATCTTAGCCCAATGGTCTGCTTTTGCATTAAGATCTCTTTTAACATGAAGAATTATGAAGTTATCAAAGTATTTGATGAGTGAAAGGGTGCAAGAGATGATACTATTGAAGACATTATTATTAGACCGATATTTTTTAATGATATCTCGAACAACCATCATCGATTCCCCAAGAACCACAATATTTGTAACATTCTGATATTTCACAATGCGCACACCTTTCCATAGAGCATACTTGACCTCTGCAATGTTGTTTGATACATTCCCCAATCCCCAAGCATAGGATGCTATGGTACTTCCTCTGGGATAAAAGAGACCCCCCCTCATGCCTACCACCCCAGTTTCAAATGTAGTATTGATAAATGGATCTCATTCCATTTTTTTGTTTATGCCACAAGGGGACTTAGGCAAGAGTGCTCAATGCAATTCTTATTTTTGTTGGTGGTTGAGGGTCCGATTAGGTTAATCATTTCATCAAAAAGGAAGGGATATATCCTAAGATATCATTATGGTAAGGTCACTCTCATTGATTTATGTTTTATTTGTCGATGGCATGTTGATTACTTGGAGTTAAAACATTAATAAAAGAAGATAAGTATAAAGAAACTCTTGACATGTAAAATAAACCATGTACTAAAGTGGATATTCATAAGTCCTTTATTCTTTTTAATGGCTTAGAGGAATAAATAGAAAGATAATTATCCCAAGTACTGCCCTATACTCTCCCAGTCTTTGATAATGGGATACAATAACTAAGATTCCATTTAAACCTAAGGATTAGAAATTCAAAGATTGGCAATGGCTTTATGAGAAGATTCAAGGAAGAGTGACAAAATGGTGTTATATATGACTATTTAGAGGGGGGAGGATAACTTTGGTAAAATACGTCTTGGGAGAGATACACGTTTATTGATTTATATTCCTAAAGGAATGTTGGAAAAAATTAGAAGAAAATGATCTAGTTTCTTATGGACTGTGAAAAGAGAAAAGGAAGGGATACCCCTAGTTAAGTGGAGCATACTTGTAGAGACAAAAGAGGTAGGAGGTTGGGGCTTAAAAGACAATCATCTATTTTTCCAGGCACTGAAAACAAAAATTCAATAGAGGATCATTGTTGGACGCAGACACATTATGGAGAAAAGGCTATTTTTGGGGAAAGAAGCACGAAGGGAAGAAAGGACAACTGGAAGGAAAATCAGCATGTGCGAGGGAAGCATGCGAGGTGCACATGCAAGGGAGACCTACTTACGTTAGGGTTAGGGTTTTTTCAAAGTAATGTAATGGTTTATGATCCAAGAATATATATAAGTAATACTTAGGAGGTCTAAGAAGGGGGGAAAAGGGGAGAAGAGGACCTAAGGGGGTACCTGAGTTAGATAGATACAGAAAGAGATCAATAGTACCTAGGAGGTAGAGAGAGTCTGTAAGTTGTAAGGTTTGTAATAATTGAAACCTTTTGTAAGTTGGTGAGATAGAGAAGAAGTGAGAAACACGATCCTTAGGGTTACATCGCAGGCTGAGGAGCTTGGTGCGATCTAGTTAACCTGACAGGGGTCAGGAAGCCTGTGGAGATTGTAAGACCCAAGACTGTAAACACGTGTGACATGACATATTGTCGATCGGTAATAAAGAGATTGAGAGTCAGATCTTTGTGGACGTGGCCTAGGAGGGGGTCAACCACTGTAAAACTTGTGTCATGTGATTGAATGTATGAATCTGTATTGATGTTAAGAGTTAAATGCTAGATGAATGAACGAAGGAACTAGTTAGATTTGATACTCCACATGTATGAATAAGAATGATTATTTTAATTAAGAGGTTAGACTAAATATATAAATATCACAAGGTACAACCACAAATATCCACTCATTCCTAGGTTGCAAACACCTAAGTGTTACAGCCACCCATAAAGCTATCTCGAGTGAGACTGCACATTACACCCTATGTATTGCGTTTCCTTTTGGTTTACCAGGGGGGGCGATAGTTTTAGAGGGATTTTTTTGGAAGCTTGTTAAATTTGAACATGGGTCAACCTATGAAAGTAAGGTAAGATCAGAGTAGATAACTGATAAAGTAGAATAACAAACCAACAAATGGTTCTGTTGCCAGTTAGTTGGAACAGGATGGGACTGAGTGAATGAGATCTGTCGAAGAAGCATCAAAAGAATGCCATATCTGACGACAAGACGTTAAGAGAATGAGAATATAAAAGGGGATGTTGAGACCATGGAACCCAACGAAGGTAGATATAGAGAGATGGTTGAAAACAAAGGAGTTGGAGTTTGCGCAAAAAGATAGCAGAAACCTAAATTTAACACCGTACAAATATTTGGACAAGTACGTATTCAATGACTTGCATGAACTATTTTTATGTGATTTCCCGCATGTGTTGCAGGAGTGGATATTAAGGTTGAAAGACAAGCATCCTACGAATCGAATCAGACAGCTAGAATGGAATCTTGTACAAATCACGCAGTTACAAAAAATTGACAATAAAATTACAAGTGCAGTAGATTTCTTGTTAGACAACATTGTTGAAGGATTTATCACAGAATTTGTAGTAGATATGGAGAAGTCTTACAGCCCATCAGAGCAAGAGTTCTTGAAGGGATCTCAAGGTAGGTATATCATATCTCTATATACTTCCATTAAGATATTACTATATAACAAAGGTGTAATGACAATGGCCTCATATAACTAAACTTCTCTACGTGCATGGGGGAAGGGGGGAAGCACTGACAAGAGAAGGAGAAATGGAGGGAGAAATGGATAAAGGAAAGAATGAGGAGGCCTTGGACCCAATCATGATGGAGGAAGACCAGATTAAGCAGATCATGGCAACATCTGGAAGAATGCGTAGTGGAGTACCCTACTAATATAAGATGAACAACAATAAGAGAACCATGGCCATGAGGGAGGGCTTGGCAAGTGATGAAGAAGAGGTAGAGGATCTCCGGGATGTGGAGGAGATTGAGGAAATCCTATGCACGAAATATGAGAGGAAGACAAGAGGTCCAAGAGCAGGAAAAGAAGGTTGCTCTATCCATGTCAATGTCAGTGTGGAACCCATAAACCCATGTGCGAATAATACGCCAATAATAAAACCACCATTTAGACAACTAAATTTAGAGAGAAGGAAGACAGCATGAAGTACATCTACACAGGGAACAAAAACTGGGGGAGCTAGTTCAGGAAACATTAGTCAATTATCTACACCGCGTGGAGGTAGTAGTTCAACATTTAGGATGGCAAGACATGATCCCACCATCAGGTTAACAGAATTCAAAGGATAGGCATCGGAGGACCCTGAGAAGCACTTGTTTATTTGTGAAAATATTTGGAAATCAAAACAAATCACAAATGAGGACACAAAACTTGCGCAGTTATCCATCATTCTAAGAGATCGTGCATTGTATTGGTGCATGAGCTTAGCTGCAAACAGTCCACCAAGGACAAACAGAATGATTGGAGATATCAAAAATATATTGATAAATGAATTCCAGAAGCCTAGCACAGAGGATCAATACATGAATGAGATGATAGATATTAGACAGAAACAAGGAGAATTGGTGTGGGAGATTGACCAGAGATTCAAACGATTGAAGGGAAAGCTAAAGTATGTCATGACAGATATGCAATGTTTGTCAATTCACTGCTCCCACACTTGAAATACCCCTTGCAACAACAAAAGTTTCAAACCCAGATAGAGGCTCTGCAGGCAGCCCTACAACTAGAAGAGAACCAATATCAGAAGACAGATCCATCCATAGAGGAGTTGAAGGAGGATTTGAAGAACTTAACATTTCAGCTAAATCAGAACAGGGGTAAGGACAAAAGACAAGTTGTTTGTTGTACCACATGTAGGACAGAAGGACACCATAAGAATGAATTCCTAACATTCACTCAGTACATGGAAACAAGACTACCAAACCCTTTGTTGATAGGAGGACTATGGTGTGAAATATGTAAGACACAGGGGCATGATCCATATCATTGTCCAATGATGCAGAAATACTAGACAATACCTAAGAGTTCATATTGCTAATTTTGCAAGTCATTCGGCCATGATGACAAATATTGCAAGACCATATACCTGATGAGGGAAAGAACATCATATGCTTATAGGGTGCAGGAAGAAATGGTGATTAGGAAATATCCACCACAGTTTAACCAAGTACCATCCCCATATAACATTGCGCATCCACAGTACAATATCGCGCAGCGACACTATAATCCCACATAGTATAACTAGGCACCCCAGTACAATGTACTGCAAGGAGATCGAGTTGGCTACAAAGGGGGAGGAAGAGGAGGAGGAGGATTTGGAAGAGGTAGAGGACCAGTGGTATGCCACAACTTTCAACAACTAGGACACTATGCAAGAGAATTCCCACTTCCACCTGTAACGTGTATGTATTTTCATGCATCAGATCATGACACAGAAGATTGTCCCACGCCATTGGGGAAGATCCATAAAAAGAGAAATTAGAACAACCAGAATGTTCAGTGGATTTCGGCGGATGCAAGGGATGACAAAAGAAATATCAACATAGTTACACGTGGAGGAGCTAAGATTGGAAACGACACAGTAAGACAAGATACAACATAACACCAATGGGTGAAGAACAATTTTGAACCGCAGAAGTAGTTTGATGCCCAGAATGAAAAGGAGATATTCAAGCAATCCATATAAGAATTATTGAAGCCGCACATTGCATCAATATCAACTGCGCAACATAACCAGGAAGTACCAACATACGAGGTGCCTCCATCACTGGATTACACTAATGAAGCACAACCCCTAGGACAAGTAAGTATGATTAAGGTTTTTTTGCAATCCTGTGTCAAACTACTAAATGAACCATCATCTATTAAATTGTTACAAGATATGTTAGAAAGATGTAGCATAGAGGTAGAAGGAAAGCTAGAATAAAAAATAATTATTCATCTGCATACAAGGATGCGAACAAGCAAAGAATTCAAACTGAATGCCAACATTGGAGATTTCAACATGGGAGATATTATACTGGATTCAGGATCCAAAGTAAACGTGTTACCGAAGAAGACATGGTAGTTGATGTAGGAGCATCACTCCACATCATCAAACGCCAGCACACCCGGCATGCATTCAATGGAGACGAGAGGCGCAACCCTCTCACTTTCAAATTTCAAATTTTGAAAATGTAATTAAATGATTGTAAGGCCAAAGAGCCAAAAGCCATGCATGTGCGCAATCTTTAGAAAAAGGTTGCCTTAATTGGTTGTAAGGATGAGATCTAGATCCGATTCGGACTAGACAACCATTCAATGAAATTGAATGTAAATAAATGAGAGTTGGTGAGGATGGAGGGAAGCGCTCAAGGAGCCCCCTTTTGTAAAAAGATCTTCTTTTGTTTTCATTAGTCTGTAGAAGGCAGAGGAGAATAGAGAGAATAGGAAGAAGAGAGGAGATCCGAGACTTTGTTTCAGTCCGAGCTCGAACACATTGTAATTAGAAATTTATGTTAATACAAAGCAATTTTTCCTGCATATATGTGTTTTCTATGTGTTTATGTGTCTTTTATGAATGTTGTGTGTTCATTCATGTTGTAGATGTATGTTAGATGTGCATTTGCAGGGATAGGTATCTTTCACTATCTGTTCAAAGTTCTTTGATTTTTAGGTTTGGATTCTTTGTGGTTCCATGCTAGAGTGCATGGCAGAGTACTGCGGTCTCTAAAAACTAGTGCAAGAGTGCACTTTTGAATTCTGCGGAATTTCAAACAAAGACATGCTAGGAGGGTGCACCAACTGAAGTCATTGACTCAAGGAGGAAGCCTCAAGGTTGTTGAATAACTTGGAGGTAAGACTGTGCGAAGGAAGGCACTGAGATAACAGAATCACTGAAGGTTCTATGGAAACTCTGCCAAGAGGGCATTGAGTAAGTGCATAGAGTGCATAGAAGAACTCTATTTTGAGTTCTAAGGAAAGGGAAGTGTCGAAGAGAAGACACTCACAGAGTTTTTGAATACTCTGTAGGCTCTGCAAGGTGTGCATCGAGTAGAAGAACGCCAGGTGGGCGTAGAGATTTTTTTTTCCAAGAAAACTTCTCAAATATGAATTTAGAGAAATACTCAGTAGCACAAGGAGTGTGCGAGGGTGTAATTATTCTAAGTCTCGAAGCTCAGGAGAAATAGTGCCTTTTCACACAGAGTAGCAGAAGAAAGGAGCAGAAGGTCGAGAAACTCTCTGAGGTTTCACAGTCAACAAAGCTCAGGAGTTTGGCATTTTGGCATTTCGGAGTTTTAGGTTTGGAGTAGCAAGGGATTTTGGAGTCGTTGCATCGCGAACTCCCAATGCGCGAAATCACGCTAGTCGTTGGATCTGGAGCGCAGTGGCCCGAGAGCCGGTGGATCACAGATACGTGCATAGGAGGAGTGCACATAGGAGGTGCACAGAAGATCAGATCATGACCGTCAAATCTTGCGTAAAGGATCGATAGCCATCAGATCTGGAAAGAGGAGAACGAGGTTTAACCCTCATAGAAGCAAAGGAGAGGACTCGTTGAAGTCCCAAAAGAATCAGAACCATCCATCTCAGAGGACGCGTGTCAAGAGATCCACATTTTGGGGATTCAAACACCGGGATACCGAGAGTGAAGAGTCTCCAGAAATCGTGAAAGGAGAATTCACGAAAATACCAGGACTGTCCATAGGAAGACATGTGGAAGGCAGTCAAGGGTTCGGGAAAAGGCCTGAAAGAGTTTGATTCCAGGAGGATTGGGCCATTGATCTCTCGGAGGGGGAGATTTCGGCATTTCGGGAACCAAGGATTTGAAAGACAGAGAATAGGGGGGAACGCTTGCATCGTGGTTTCCCAAATCGCGAAGACTGATAATGGTTGGTCGTGGACCATCATTTCAGCATTTTGAAACCCAGGTGTTCGAGAGGCCATGATTCAGGCGACGTGGAGTCCGACTCGTGAAGTCGCGAAATCCTGAAAGCAGACGATGCCAAAATAGCAGAGTCGGAGCCGTTAATCCCTTCTCAATGTTTTGGCGACTGGGAGTTCAAGAGGGAAGGAGTCATGAGACAGGGAGTCCTGACTCGCAGAATCACAAAATCGCAAATTCTAAAATCTTGAAAGAGGACCCTGGTCATGGGTAGTTTTCGACATTTCGGCGACTGGGAGTTGGAGGGACAAGAAGCCTGGGAGAGCTCACATGCAGGAGTCCCGAAACCCCAAAACTCAAAAGGTGTTGGATCGAAATAGGAAAGAGCGTTGAAAGTGGAGTGCATGCATAGGTTTTCTCAAGGCCTGTGCCAGAGGACAAAGGGACCTATGGATTTGTTCAAGGGGTTCCAATAGGAGCCTGAAGAGCTATTTAGGCTCAAAAGAAGAATGATCCAGAGACTGGGAGGTCACAGAACCTTGTTGAGGAAGGGGGTGTTGCTTCAGATTGGTATCAAAGCCACTTTCTGTCTATAGACTGCAGGCAGAAGGACTAGTCATGTTCTTGAGGAAGATGGCTACTGAAGGCCATGAACGCGGTGGAAAGAAGAACCACTAGCATATGAGTAAAGAAGAAATGGACAAAGAACTCACTGAGATAAGAGCGAGAATGGAGCAGCTTGCATTGTGAATGTAGCAGAACGTGAAGCCACATTGGGTGTATGAATGGCCCATGAAAAGAAAAGCAAAGTGGCTAGTCAGGAAATTTTTGGCTAGAAGACAGCAAAGGTTGTTGCGGATATGGCTGAGGTATGTTGAAAGCCTCAAAGATGAAGAGGAGATGGTTCGTATATGTGAACCAGAGACTGGGAAGAATCTCAGTGATGAGGAAGGGAGATCGGTTATAGATCTCATGAACTGCTAGGAGGGCAGAGATGAATTTTCCAATTTCCAGGTGGGCAATGAAATGAGACCGTTGGAGGATCTCACAAACTATCAGGAGGACAACATTGGAAATTCATTTTCCAGGTGGACAATAGTATGAGATTAACAAAGGATCTCATAAATTGTTAGGTGGGCAGAGATGGACTTTCAAATTGTCAAGTGGGAAATAGAAAGAGATCAAGTGAAGGTCTCGTATACTGCCAGGAGGGTAGTGATGAAAGTTCAAATTGTCAGGAGGGCACTAAGATGGGGTCAGCTGATCTCATAGACTGCCAGATGGGCAGAGAGAAAATCCCATATTACCAGGTGGGCAAGGGGAAAGAGATGAGACTATCTGAAAGTCTCATGAACTCAGAGGAGAGTTCAGATCAGCAAGGAGTGATGACAGGAGAGAATCAGAAGAGAATTCTAATGATTGGGGGAATCTGAGTATTCCTACCAAGCAGCCCAGTTGAGGCTAGAGCAGGTGTTGCAGATGCAGCAACAACAGGAGGACAACCAAAAAAAATTGGCATAGAGGAAGAAGTGGAGCAGACACTGACGTTTTCCCAAGGAGACAAAGGAGATGAGCATTCGGAAGAATGGCTCAAAATTTTTAGCCAGGAAGCTGAAAAGGAGATGACTGAAGCACTGGAGCTTGCAGCAGAAGAAGATGAGCATTTGCTGGAATGGCTTGGAATTTTCAGCCAGGGAGTCGAACAGAAGGTAACTGTAGTACTGAAGACTACAGAAGCAAAAGAGGAGGAAGCAAACAGCATAGATTTTGTGGTTCTGTGTGAAGATATTGAATCCTTGGAGAGAAGGGTGAAGGTGCAGGGCACGCACATCCAACAGATCAGGTTGGAGACATAGGGAGAATACCAACCCAAGGAGCGACTAGAGGAAGTTGGAAATACACCAACAGGAGAAATGGCAAAAGTAAAGTTGTCAAAGAGAGAATTTGAGAAATAGCTCAATGAGGATACTGCAAAATTGGAATCTATAGCAGAGTGGCAAGATAAGGCCACAGGAGATGGAGAAGATAGTCTGGGGGATCAGGATGATCTACCCATTTGCAGGGAAGAAGTGCAGCAGAGGAGACTGCATAAAGAGAGCTAGCCACTAGATTAGTTGGATGAGGTAATTGAGGAGGTCAGAAGGCTGATGTTAAGGTAAGCAACAAAAACTGCCAGTGAGGAGGAGCTAAGCAGAGGAGAACCTGCCATAGTAGCAGGGCAGCAACAACAGCAGCAAAGCAGTGGAGCAAATGGATAGCTCCAAAGAACTGTTTGGGACCCAAGTGGATTTCAACAGTGGTGTTGGGAAGATCATGAGTAGGAGCTCATGATTTTTGCAGCTGAGGAGTATGATGCAGGAGCATCACTCTATGTCATCAAGCGCCATCACACCTAGCATGAATTCAATGGAGAGGAGAGGCGCAACCCTCTCACTTTCAAATTTCAAATTTTGAAAATGTAATTAAATTCTTGTAAGGCCAAAGATCAAAAATCCATGCATGTGCACAGACTTTAGAAAAAGGTTTCCTTAATTGGTTGTAAGGCTGAGATCTAGATCTGATTCGAACTAGACAGCCATTCAATGAAATTGAATGTAAATAAATGAGAGTTGGTGAGGATGGAGGGAAGCGCTCGAGGAGCCCCCTTTTGTAAAAAGATATTCTTTTGTTTTCATTAGTCTGTAGAAAGCAGAGGAGAATAGAGAGAATAGGAAGAAGAGAGGAGAGTCGAGACTCTGTTGCAGTCCGAGCTCGAACACATTGTAATTAGACATTTATGTTAATACAAAGTAGTTTTTCCTGCATATATGTGTTTTCTATGTGTTTATGTGTCTTTTATGAATGTTGTGTGTTCATTCATGTTGTATATGTATGTTAGATGTACATTTGCAGGGATAGGTAGCTTTCACTATATGTTCAGAGTTCTTTGATTTTCAGGTTTGGATTCTTTGTGGTTCCATGATAGAGTGCATGGTAGAGTACTGCGGTCTCTGAAAACTAGTGCAAGAGTGCACTTTTGAATTCTGTGGGATTTCAGACAAACACATGCTAGGAGGGCGCAGCAGCTAAAGTCATTGACTCAAGGAGGAAGCCTCAAGGTTGCTTAATACCTTGGAGGTAAGACTGTGCAGAGGAAGGCACAGAGATAACAGAATCACTGAAGGTTTTGTGGAAACTCTGCTAGGAGGGAATTGAGTAAGTGCATAGAGTGCACAAAAGAACTCTATTTCGAGTTCTGAAGAAAGGGAAGTGTCGAAGAGAAGACACTCATAGAGTTGTTGAATACTCTGTAGGCTCTGCAAGGTGTGCATCGAGTAGAAGAATGCCAGGCGGGCGTAGAGAGTTTTTTTTCCAAGAAAACTTCTCGGATCTGAGTTTAGAGAAATACTCAATAGCACAAGGAGTGTGTGAGGGTGGACTTATTCTAAGTCTCGAAGCTCAGGAGGAACAATGCCTTTGCGTACAGAGTAGCGGAAGAAATGAGCAGAAGGTCGAGAAACTCTTTGAGGTTTCACACTCAACAAAGCTCAATAGTTCGGCATTTCGGAGTTCACGGTTTGGAGCGGCAAGAAATTTTGGAGACGCTGCATCGCGAACTTCTGGTGTGAAAAATTGTGCCAGCCATTGGATATGGAGTGCAGTGGCCCGAGATTTAATGGATCATGGATACATGCATAGGAGGAGAGCACATAGGAAGTGCACAGAAGATCAGATCATGACCTTCATATCTCGCGTAAAGGACCGATAGCCATCGGATCAGAAAAGAGGAGAACGAGGTTTAACCCTCGTAGAAGCAAAGGAGAGGACTCATCGAAGTCCTGAAAGAATCAGAACCATCCATCTCAGAGGACATGTGTCAAGAGATTCACATTTTGGGGATTCGGACACCGGGAGACCGAGAGTGAAGAGTCTCCAGAAATCACGAAAGGAGAATTCACGAAAAGGCCAGGACCGTCCACAGGAGGACACGCGGAAGGCAGTCAAGGGTTTGGGAAAAGGCCCGAAAGAGTTCGATTCTAGGAGGACTGGGCCATTGATCTCTCGGAGGGGGAGATTTTGGCATTTAAGGAACCGAGGTTTTGAAAGACAGAGAACAGGGGGAACTCTTGCATCATGGTTTCTCCAATCGCGAAATCCGGTAGTGGTTGGTCGTGGACCGTCATTTTGGCATTTAAGAACACAGGTGTTCAAGAGGCTAGGAGTCGACAGACATGGAGTCCCGAATTGTGAAGTCATGAAATCTCGAAAGTAGACGATGCCAGAATAGCATGAGATGAAGCCATTAATCCCTTCTTGGTGTCTCCGCAATCGAGAGTTCAAGAAAAAAGGAGTCATGAGACAGGGAGTCCCAACTCGTGGAATCGCGAAATTGCGAATTCTGAAATCCCGAAAGAGCATCTTGGTCATGGGTAGTTTTCGGCATTTTGGCGATCGAGAGTTGGAGGGACAAGGAGCCTGGGAGAGCTCACATGCAGGAGTTCCGAAACCCCGAAACCTGAAAGGTGTTGGTTCGGAACAGGCAAGAGCGTCGAAAGCGGAGCGCGTGCATACATTTTCTCGAGGCCTATGCCAGAGGACAAAGGGACCTGTGGATTTATTCAAGGGGTTCCAATAGGAGCCTGAAGAGCTATTTTGACTGATGCAGACCCCCCTACCTCAAAAGGGTTCTGCGACCTCTCGGTCTCTGGATTGTTCATAAGTGTTGAGCCAAAATGGCTATTCAGGCTCTTGTTGGAACCCCTTGAACAAATCCACAAGTCCTCTTTCCCCTTTGGCATAGGTTTTGAGAAAATTTGTGTGCGTGCCCCTTTTTGGTGCTCTTCTCTATTTTGAACCAACACACACCTCGGCGCTAGCTCCTTGTCCCTCCAACTCCTGGTCATCGAAAATTCAAAAACTACCTGCGACCACAGTCCTCTTTCGGGATTTTTGGAATTCACGATTTCGCAATTCTGCAAGTCAAGACTCCCTGTCTCACGACTCCTTGGCTCTTGAACTCCTGGTCGCCAAAACACTGAGAAGGGATTAAAGACTCCTACTCATGTTATTCTAGTGTCGTCTTCTTTTGGGATTTCACGACTTTGCGAGTCGGGACTCCACGTCTCCCGACTTCTGGCCTCTCAAACACCTGGGTTCCGAAATGCCAAAATGACGGTCCACGAGCAACCACTACTAGTTTTCGCGATTCGGGAAACCATGATGCGAGCGTTCCCCCCTGTTCTTTGTCTTTCAAATCCTTGGTTCCCGAAATGCCAAAATCTCCCCCTCTGAGAGATCAATGGCCCAATCCTCATAGAACCGAACTCTTTTAGGCCTTTTTCCAAACCCTTTACCACCTTCCATGTGTCCTCCTGTGGATGGTCCTGGTCTTTTTGTGAATTATCCTTTCATGATTTCTGGAGACTCTTCACTCTCGGTCTCCTAGTGTATGAATCCCCGAAATGTGGATCTATTGACACGCGTCCTCTGAGATGGACGGTTCTGATTCTTTCAGGACTTCGACGAGTCCTCTCCTTTGCTTCTACAAGGGTTAAACCTCGTTCTCCTCTTTATGAATCCGATGGCTATCAGTCCTTTACGCGAGATCTGATGGTCACGATCTGATCTTTTGTGCACCTCCTATGTGTGCTCCTCTTGTGCACTTATCTGTGATCCAGCGGCTCTCATGCCACTGCACTCCAGATCCAACAGCTGGTGTGATTTCGTGCACCAGGAGTCCGTGATGTAGTGACTCCAAAATCCCTTTCCGCTCCAAACCCCGAACTCCAAAATGTCGAAATGTCGAACTCCTGAGCTTTGTCGACTATGAAACCTCAAAGAGTTTCTCGACCTCTGCTCCTTTCTTCTGCTGCTCTGTGTGCAAAGGCATTGTTCCTCCTAAGCTTCAGGACTTAGAATAAGTCCACCCTCGCACACTCCTTGTGCTACTGAGTATTTCACTAAACTTAGATCTGAGAAGTTCTCTTGGAAAAAAACCTCTCTACGCCCACCTGGCATTCTTCTTCTCAATGCAAACCTTGCAGAGCCTATAGAGTATTCATCAACTCTGTGAGGGTCTTCTCTTCGACACTTCCCTTTCCTCAAAACTCGAAATAGAGTTCTTTTGTGCACTCTATGCACTTACTCAATTCCCTACTAGAAGAGTTTCCACAGAACCTTCAGTGATTCTATTATCTCTGTGCCTTCCTCTGCACAGTCTTACCTCCAATCTATTCAAAAAACTTGAGGCTTCCTCCTTGAGTCAATGACTTCATCTAGTGCGCCCTCCTGGCACGTCTTTGTCTAAAATTCCGCAGAATTCAAAAGTGCACTCTTGCACTGGTTTTCAGAGACCGCAGTACTCTGCCATGCACTCTAGCATGGAACCACAAAGAATCCAAACCTAAAAATCAAAGAACTCTGAACAGATAGTGAAATCTACCTATCCCTGCAAATGCACATCTAACATACATCTACAACATGAATGAACACACAACATTCACAAAATACACACAAACACATAGAAAACACATATATGCAGGAAAAATTGCTTTGTATTAACATAAATGTCTAATTACAATGTGTTCGAGCTCGGACTACAACAAAGTCTCGACTCTCCTCTCTTCTTCCTATTATCTCTATTCTCCTCTACCTTCTACAGACTAATGAAAACAAAAGAAGATCTTTTTACAAAAGGGGGATCCTCGAGCGCTTCCCTCCATCCTCACCAACTCTCATTTATTTACATTCAATTTCATTGAATGGACGTCTAGTCCAAATTGGATCTGGATCTCAACCTTACAACCAATTAAGGAAACCTTTTTCTAAAGCCTGCGCACATGCATGGCTTTTGGCTCTTTGGCCTTACAAGAATTTAATTACATTTTATAAATTTGAAAGTTGAAAGAGAGAGGAATGTGCCTCTCCTCTCCAATGAATGCACACTGGGTGTGTTGGCGCTTGGTGACATGGAGTGATTCTCCTACATCAGCAATGTATGGGATAGCCCGCCTAAGGATATTCACCTATTCAATTGAAATTGTCAAATCAACATAGATTTCTACCAATTGGAAGGTTGAAGGGGGTGACAGTAGATCTGGATGGAGTGTGCACTAAAGTCAATTTCAAAGTGATCGATATAATAGATGGCACAAAACCTTATCCGTCATTGCTTGGCTTGGATTGGTCGATTGACAACTAGACAATAATCAACTTAAAAATGAGAAAGATGACATTCGAGTTAGGAGAATACAGAGTAATTGCACCATTAGATCCATCAGAAAGGGAAAGGTTTGTAGAACCCACTTGTTTAGGCCTGGAAGAAATTAACCAGTTGTACAGAACAGGGTTGGAGAATTGGCAGCGGAGGTTACACGAAGTCTCCACAAGAATATGCGCAAGAATAGACCGTGCAGTAAGATGGGTAGGTACAAAGATAAGAGAACCTCCCATCTTCCATGGGGTGAATGACTTAGAAGTGTTATTAAAAAGAAATGAAGATGAAGTGTTAGAAAATCAGAGGCTCTTAGCTCTAGATATAACACTCAAGGAAACACCTGCAATATGGGGGGGTGTGCACTAAGAGATAGTCAAGGATTGGTACCAATGTAAGCAGTTACTGTGCATCAGATTTGGCGCAAAAAAGGGAAGCAACAAACTGCAGAAATATGATGGACAAGGGACACCAATAGAACACTTGGAGAAGTGCATAACACTATGGATAATGAAACCATCATAGGAATGGTCCCATCACTTTATTCACACATTAGAAGGGATTCCATCAAATTGGTATATAGACTAGGAATTGCGCAGAGGAACTGCAAACTGGACAATATTACAATAAAATTTTACAATCACTTTCTCATTTGAACATGAGAACCCCAACATAGACTCAGCAATCAAACAAATTAGAGGGGTGATATTCATTAAGGAACCATAAGCTGAACTTATGACAGAATATCAACATCAAAACAGATAGACAGTAAAAGAATTATTGTCATGCTACCATGTGCAGGAAGAAGCACCAGATGAAGATGACCCACGCAACATTCAAATAATAGAAATTGAAGGTGAAAGAGAGGTGGAGGGTCCACCTCTGGAATCATAAGTATTTGTTGTGTCAATCAAGGTGAATAAATTCAACATTGGGACAACTGAGAATCCAAAAATGGCCAACATTGGAGACTACTAGGATGAGAAAATAGTAGAAAGCATAACAGAGTTACTACACGAGTACAACAACATGTTCCCAACAATGTTCACGGAAATTAAAGGCATAGCAGGAGATCTAGGTGAAATGAAGATACCTCTCAGACCTGAGGCAAGATCGGTCATACATAGACCCTATAGACTAAACCCAATATATAAGAAAAGAATGAAAGCAAAAATTGATAGGATGTTGGAGGCTGGAATTATAGAACCAGTACAGGAATATGAATGGGTAAGCCCTATGGTAGTTTAGGATAAGAATAAGGGAGGGATAAGGATATGTGTTGATATGAAGAAGTTGAATGATGCTTGCCTACATGACCCTTTCCTTACCTCTTTCACAGACGAGGTGTTGGAGAATGTAGGAGGCCAGGAAGCTTACTCATTCACCGATGGATTCTCAGGCTACCATCAAATCAAGATAACCCCAGAAGACATGTAAAAGACCACTTTTTCCATAGAATGGGGGTCCTACCAGT
This sequence comes from Picea glauca, assembly GCA_000966675.3. NCBI lineage: Eukaryota > Viridiplantae > Streptophyta > Pinopsida > Pinales > Pinaceae > Picea > Picea glauca. Next base: position 190,430 of record JZKD02S2047601.1, on the reverse strand, counting down.
AAACAATCATTCCTTTTGGACTGAAGAATGCACCAACAATATTTTCTAGAGTAGTCATAGCTGCATTCAAAAAATTCTTCCACCAGTTTCTAGAGGTATATCTGGATGATTGGAAATTCTACAGTTTGTTGAAAGACCATGTAGAGGTGTTGAGGCTGATGTTAGAAAGATGCAGGTAGTGTCAAATATCTATAAACATAAAGAAGTGCATCTTTGGAACACCTTTTTGGATACTATTGGGCCATATAGTGTGCAAACAAGGCTTGCTAGTAGATCCTGCCAAGATTGCAGTAATTGTTTATCTACCACCACAAAAATCAGTATGCATTTTAAGACAAACATTGGAACACACAAGATACTACAAGAAATTCATAAAAGGGTATGCGCAAATCACTGCACCAATGGAGAAAATGTTGAGAAAAGATAACAAGTTTTAGTGGAATGAGGATTGTTAGTGAGGATTGGACACTCTAAAAGAGAATATGGTAACCACACCAATACTAGTATTCCTGGATTGGGAAAATACATTTCATGTGCATGTAGATTCATCAACTATATCACTTGGAGCTATTCGGGTGTAGCCAGGAATAGGGGAATCAGACCATCCTATAGCATTTTCTAGCAGAAAATTGTCAGAGTCAGAGAAAAATTACAATACCACAGAAAGAGAAGGCATATCTATGGTCTATGCACTTCAGAAGTTAAAACATTACTTATTGGGAAAACATTTCAAGATTTTTACAGATCATTCAACTCTCAAATACCTAGTCAACAAACTAGTGTCGGGGGGGGAGAATTTGTATATGGTTACTGTTGTTCCAGGAATTTGACTTTGAAGTGATATCCAAACCAGGGAAGTTGAATGTAGGAGGTGATCACCTGTCAAGGATCACTAATGGAGAGGAACATACGATTCTAGTGGAAAACTTCCTTGATGCACAGTTATTTTCAACCCAAGTAGTTGATGACTATTTTTTGGACATCATTCAATACTTGAGTATAGGGACTGCACCACGAGAATTCAACACTGCGCAGAAGAAAAATATGGTAGTCAAAGTTGCAGACTATCAATTGATTGCAGGACATTTATACAAGATGGGTGCAGACATCATCTTGAGAAGATGTGTACTAGAACATGAAATACATAGGATTTTAACAGAGGCCCATGAGGGAATAATAAGAGGACATTATGCAGGAAAAGCTACCACGCAAAAGGCATTGCACGCAGGACTATGGTGGTTGACTATTCACAGAGATTCAAAGGACTACTGCCAGAGATGTGATGTATGTTAGAGGGTTGGTAAACCTAATAGATGATATTATATTCTCCTAAGGCCACAAGTAACCTTTCAGGTATTCGACAAATGGGAAATATACTTTCTGGGACCAATTAAACCACCAACAAAAAGGTCTGGAGCAAGGTATTTTATTACTGCAACAAAGTACTTAACAAGATGGGCAGAAGTAGCACCGGTAAAATATTGCAGCGTAGAGACAACAACACACTTCTTGTTTGAGCAAGTGATCACTAGATTTGGATGCCCAAGAATTTTGATGAGTGACCAAGGCACTCACTTCATTAACATCGTTATTAAGGCTATGAATGAGGAGTTTGAAGTCTATCATTAAAAGAGTACACCATATCATCCTCAAGCAAATGGAAAAATGGAAGTTGTTATCACTCCAAGAAACTCTTTGGGGTTGTAAGCCAAATATGCTTGGTAACTTAAGACAAGATAATTTAGATATGCTTGGATCAATGGGATAACTCAATAACTAATGAAATGGAAAACTCATCACACATTCGAATAAGACAGTGCTTTTAGAGATCAATAATCAAACAAAATAGTTTAAACAGGGGATGAAGAATACTAGTCTTGATAACCAAATACAATAAGGTGCAGGGTCATACAAGATAGCAAGGATATTCTTCAATTCAAGTTCATGATCTTAATAAAGAGATGACAATCTTTAGAAGCTAAAACAAACTGAATTAAAGTGAAGAGGGATGAAGTACATGACCAATCTGATATTCAAGACAAAAGAAAACTGTGATTCTATTATCAAATAAGAGTCTATTATAGTAGCAAAATGTATCCAAGATTGAACCCCCCGTTCATCTCATATCTGTAGCTTTATAGCTTTACAATAAAATATTCAGATCCTATAAAAATGGATCAGATTTGCCAAACATAAAATGTCAAAATAACTTTACAAAAGAGAGGAAGTGATCCTCAAAATGAGGTCAACTCCTCATTTCATGGTCTTCAGATCATGTAGAACCTTTGTGTTGTGAAGATAATCCTTCCAAGGTTGTTTAATATATCTTGAGGAAGATCAAATTCGAATTTGTCAAGTTTAGAAAAAACCATGATTTATTGCCCCCAAAATAGGTTCCAAATCAACTTGAACACCTCTTCTAACCTCCTTTGCATCAAATGTATACTTTGAATTTGATACTATAATTCGATATCTATCTTTAGAAAGAGTTTTCAAGATATTTGGTTGGGTAAAACTTTGCTCTGGGCAAAAATACTCCTTCTCTAGACAGTGACAGGTTCGGTGGTTAACACAGAGGAATTGTGGGTGTATTAACCACCGAAATCTCTGCTTTCGGTGGTTAATGAACAGTCATCATGTTCGCCTAAACCATTGAAAACTCTTCTTTCACCAAAATTTCAAAATTGCAAAAATTGAAATACCTTGTTGCTTCGATGAGTGTTCAAGGCTTCTTTGGTGATGTTGCTCCTTATACAGGGCTTGAAACTTCAATTTGTTGTGTAGAAGGCTCTATTTCCTTCTCTAGAGAAGTATCCAATTATGTTAGGGTTTCTAACCCTAAGTGTTTGGAGTTGAAGTCTGAGTCTCTTTCATCTTAATTCTTAGGAGTCTGAGTTGTCTGTATAGCTTAGTGTTCTCCTTCATTAACAATTTATTTATGTCCAAATTCTTATCATGTTTATCCGTGACATCCTGACTAATATCATACAATTCCACATTCCTATCAACTAACTCTGCATTTTTCTTCTTGACTTGTTTCTCAGAGACTTATAACTCATAAACCTTCTTAAGGAGTTGGTTTATCTTCTGTGACCTGGCTGGTCTTGGTCTACTAGCAGATGCTTCTACCAAGGGTCTGTTATGTTCATCACCTTGTTTCTCTGTTGGATCCTGCTCTAGCTCTGAGTCACTGTATGGTAGGTTCAGAGGATTATCTCCCTCAGCAAGACCCTCGTTCTGTTCACCCTCTTTTCCAAAATTCAATTTCATTTTGGCCCTCTTATGCTTGATAGAAGAGGACTTTGTTTGCTCCTTTGGAGGTGAGATGGCTCTTCTCTTCCTCCTACTACTCTTAGGGGTAAGAGATTTATTTGCTGCAGGCTTCTTTCCTTTATTATCTTGTTGTGTATCAGTGGGAAACTCATTCCAAAAAAAGAAATAGTTCCAGTCAACCTCTTTTTTCTTCAAATATTCTTTAACTATCAAAGTGATTAAACCTTGATGTGATAAAATGCTCGCTACCTTACTAGGTTTAACTTTGACTTGCTGAGCCATCTTGGTGAGGGCCTTGTGAAGATAGTGAGGTAGGTTGATAGATGATCTTCCAGTGAAGTGGTTAAGGAGCTTGAAATGGTAAAACGTTACTTTGTTATACCTTCCTTCACATGTAATATAGGCAAATATGGCCTTGAGCAAAGCCTGCCACTGTGTCTCTAGAAATGACATAGGTATATCTTTCTTCCAGATAAGTGTTTTGTGTTGAGGTTGTAGATAGGATCTGAATTATATATCTACTTGTATAGTAGTCTTGAACCAGCACTCACCTATCCTAGGTAGACTGATGATATCTGCAATTGATGCCTCGACCACTATAAACTCTTCCTTGCCAATGGTGGCTCTCCTCCCATCGTATGACAGAGAAAAGGTTTCTGAAAGTTGTTGATGGAAATTTTCCAATTTCTCACAATAAGAAAAACATCCAACCTGCTTGAAAAAGTCATCCACTTCAAGATGTGCCTCCAAATACCAGGTTCCATCCAATTCAATCCTCAGGGCCGGTCCTGCCTTCTGCATTTGCCTGAGTTTGATCACGCCTATCCTGCAAATTAACACACCTGTGGGCTAGGGGAGACAACAAGCACAATTTCAGGAGGGAACTCATATCTGTGGCGTATTAATGGGCATGGGAATAGGGATGACTCGACCTCTGTGAGATAGACAGAATCTTAACAGAGCATAACCCAAAACTCAATTCTATATATGATATAAATGAGGATCACAGAAGACTTGGGATTGATAGCTCAATCAAAGGGATTTCAAATAATAAGTTAAATGGGAAATGATTACGGTGATAGTCTTGGAACTTGAATTTATGAGAGCCACATGAACATCAAACAATTAAGTGAATCGATCAATCATAGATTTCTGTGTATGCAAGAATATAACTTCGAAATGATAAGTGGAGGTTTACAAGTACTACAGGGCATCAAACCTTGATTAAAAGTAATTATACCACCTTACATCACTGATTCACTTGATTTTCGGCGGTTATCATTTCATTATTGCGCCAATTGACATTTGGATCGTGCGAAAACATGGGCTCTGATCTTTTCACGTTGACACGTTTTTGGTGGTTAATCGGGATTTATTTCTCCCTTTTAACCACCGAAAGCCAAGGCTTTCGGTGGTTAATGAACTCTTCACAGGTTCGCCTAAACCACCGAAACCTGTAACTCTCCCTTTTTCTAAAGAAAATCAATTCCGATGTTTATTTCAAGTTTATTTACAAACAATGGGCTCTCTAACAAGCCTATAAAAATTTAGAAATAAATTTTTGAAGTACTCTCTATCACCTAAAATTGACAAAACTTGAAGGTGTTATTTTAGGAGATAACAACTGGCTCCTACTCAGGGATGGAATCCTCCCAGTGAGGTTTCAAGAACAAGAAGACACATGCCTGTCCATTATACATGAAAATTTTTCCACCTACTCAACAATCATTTACAATTTGTATTGTGTCAGTCCATTGGGCTATGGAGTCATCGAGCCTGAGAAACTTATCTTCGGACAACCTATAGCCTGCTCTTCTTACTCAACCAATAACTGAAAAAAATCTAAGTACTCATATGAAGAGCTTATTTAGCTGCCTACTCCTACACTAACCAACCATACTATCTCTTATCAGGTGAATTCATGTTTCCAATGAAGCCATGTAAGGAACTGATTTACTGACATCATGCTAGATCTTGACCCGAAAAATAATGGAAGTCGTAGAAAATAAAAATGTGTTTTGAACAGATGATAAGACCAGCGTTCATCTATCAAGAATATTTTAACATTCATATTATTCATAGATTCCAGAAAATCAACAATAGGGTCATGAAAGACATAATGAAATACCTCTCCTCGTTGTTGGTCTAACTGACGGTATTGCAGCTGGCTACCTTCAATAGTGACTATGGACTGCTCAACTTCTGTCAAAGAGTTACATAAGATGGACTGATGATCTGGACCTTTCAGCTCTTCACCTTCTTCTTCATATCTGTTGCAATTCCCCTTTGTCTATAGAACTGAAAACTCAAGGCTTCCCTTAGTATTTGTTGTAGATCTGAAATTATCTCCTGTTGATATGCCAATCTGCTCATCATCTTTAAAGTTTTCAAAGGAAAAATTTTGATCTTCATGACAATCGTCTTTAATAGATGTGTTTAATACAATGTCAAAATCATTACTACGGTTATCATCCTGAATATCACCCATCTCTTGATCATGGTGAGAGATATCTTCTACTGCAACAAAATCTTCATGAATGTTTGGATCTTTATTCAATAAATAAAACTCATGACAACATTCAGGATATAGAAAGTCAGTTGAAAATATGCCTTTACAAAACACATGGAAGGCAGCATGAAACTCTGCCAAAGAGATGATACTAGCAATAGGCAGAGACTGGTACCAATCATGAGAAATCCCTTCTAATGAAAAATATAATAGTCGGATCTGAACATCCTCATGAACAACTTGCAACCGATGCATGTAATCATGAAAATCCAGCAAATGTTCTGCTGGCACTTCCCAGTCTTCTCCTCGAAATCTGGGAAGACTATTTTCCCATTCATCTCTAGTAGGTACTGAATTAGGGAAACCAGAAATACTTGAAAAGTCATAAAATGCATACCTCTTTGCTAAGATCTAGTTCATGCCATACCAGTAGAGTCGTCAACAGATTTCTGAACAATGGAGTCGCCACTGAATCCATCCTTTATGGAGTCACCAGATAGATAATTACAACCAAATGATGTCCAGGCTTTGTTTATCATCAAAGCTGGATCTATGTCATCTCCCAAGGAAGTTGAGCTTCAATCTCCTCTCCCCAGCAACAACGCCAATTTCTTATCACTCCAAGAAACTCTTTGGGGTTGTAAGCCAAAGATGCTTGGTAACTTAAGACAAGATAATTTAGATATGCTTGGATCAATGGGATAACTCAATAACTAATGAAATGGACAACTCATCATACATTTGAATAAGACAGTGTTTTTAGAGATCAATAATCAAACAAAATAGTTTAAATAGGGGATGAAGAATACTAGTCTTGAAAACCAAATACAATAAGGTGCAGGGTCATACAAGATAACAAGGATATTCCTCAATTCAAGTTTATGAGCTTAATAAAGAGATGACAGTCTTTAGAAGCTAAAACAAACTGAATTAAAGTGCAGAGGGATGAAGGACCAATCTGATATTGAAGACAAAAAAAAATTGTGATTCTATTATCAAATAAGAGTCTATTACAATAGCAAAATGTATCCAAGATTGAACCCCTCGTTCATCTCATATATTTAGCTTTATAGCTTTACAATAAAATATTTAGATCTTATAAAAATGGATTAGATTTGCCAAAGATAGAAAGTCAAAATAACTTTACAAAATAGAGGAAGTGATCCTCAAAATGAGGTCAAATCCTCATTTCATGGTCTTCATATCATGTAGAACCTCTGTGTTGTGCAGATAAGCCTTCCAAGGTTGTTTAATATCTCTTGAGGAAGATGAAATTTGAATTTTCCAAGTTTAGAAAAAAACTTGATTTATTGCCCCCAAAATAGGTGCCAAATCAACTTTAACACCTCTTCTAACCTCCTTTGCATCAAATGTATACTTTGAATTTGATACTATAATTCAATATCTATCTTCAGAAAGAGTTTTCAAGAGATTTGGCTGGGTAAAACTTCGCTCTGGCCAAAAATAGTCCTTCTCTGGCCAGTGACAGGTTTGGTAGTTAACACAGAGGAATTCTGGGTGTATTAACCACCGAAATCTTTGCTTTCGGTGGTTAATGAACAGTCGTCATGTTTGCCTAAACCATTGAAAGCTCTTCTTTCACCAAAATTTCAAAATTGCAAAAATTGAAATACCTTGCTGCTTCGATGAGTGTTCAAGGCCTCTTTGGTGATGTTGCTCCTTGTACAGGGATTGAAACTTCGATTTGTTGCGTAGAAGGCTCTATTTTCTTCTCTAGATAAGTGGCCAATTCTGCTAGGGTTTCTAACCCTAAGTGTTTGGAGTTGAAGTCTGAGTCTCTTTCATATTAAGTCTTAGGAGTCTGAGTTGTCTATACAGCTTAGTGTTCTCCTTCATTAACAATGTGTTTATGTCCAGAGTCTTATCATGTTTATCTGTGACATCCTGAATAATATCATACAATTCCACATTCCTATCAACTAACTCTGCATTTTTCTTCTTGATTTGTTTCTCAGAGACTTCTAACTCATAAACCTTCTTAAGGAGTTGGTTTATCTTCTGTGACCTAGCTGGTCTTGGTCTGCTAGCAGATGCTTCTACCAAGGGTTTGTTCTGTTCATCACCTTGTTTCTCTGTTGGATCCTACTCTGACTCTGAGTCACTGTATGGTAGGTTCAGAGGATTATCTCCCTCAGCAAGACCCTCGGTCTGTTCAACCTCTTTTCCAAAATTCAATTTCCTTTCGGCCCTCTTATGCTTGATAGAAGAGGACTCTGTTTTCTCCTTTGGAGGTGAGATGGCTCTTCTCTTCCTCCTACTACTCTTAGGGGTAAGAGATTTCTTTGCTGCAGGCTTCTTTCCTTTATTATCTTGTTGTAGATCAGTGGGAAACTCATTCCAAAACAAGATATAGTTCCAATCAACCTCTTTTTTCTTCAAAGATTCTTTAACTATCAAAGTGATTAAACCTTGATGTGATAACCTGCTTGCTACCTTACTAGGTTTAAATTTGACTTGTCGAGCCATCTTGTTGAGGGCCTTGTGAAGATAGTGAGATAGGTTGATAGATGATCTTCCAGTGAAGTGGTTAAGGAGCTTGAAATGGTAAAACATTACTCTGTTATACCTTCCTTCACAGGTAATATAGGCAAATATGGCCTTGAGAAAAGCCTGCCACTTTGTCTCCAGAAATGACATAGGTATATGTTTCTTCCAGATAAGAGTTTTGTGTTGAGGTTGTAGATAGGATCTGAATTCTATATCTGTTGGTATAGTAGTCTTGAACCAACACTCACCTTTCCTAGGTAGACTGGTGATCTCTGCAATTGATGCCTTGTCCACTATAAACTCTTCTTTGCCAATGGTGGCTCTCCTCCCATCATATGACAGAGCAAAGGATTTTGAAAGTTGTTGATGGAAATTTTCAAGTTTCTCACAATAAGAGAAACATCCAACCTACTTGAAAAAGTCAGCCAATTCAGGATGTGCCTCCAAATAACAGGTTCCATCCAATTCGGTCCTCAGGGCTGGTCTCGCCTTTTGCATTTGCCCGAGTTTGATTGCGCCTGTCCTCCAAATTAACACACCTGCGGGCTAGGGGAGACAACAAGCACAATTTCAAGAGGGAACTCAAATCTGTGGCGAATTAATGGGCATGGGAATAGGGATGACTCAGCCTCTGTGAGATAGACAGAATATTAATAGAGCATAACCCAAAACTCAATTCTATATATGATATAAATGAGGATCACATAAGACTCAGGCTTGATAGCTCAATCAAAGGGATTTCAAATAATGAGTTAAATGGGAAATGATTATGGTGATAGTCTTGGAACTTGAATTTATGAGAGCCACATGAACACCAAACAGTTAAGCGAACCGGTCAATCATAGATTTCTGTGTATGCAAGAATATAACTTTGAAATGATAAGTGGAGGTTTACAAGTACTACAAGGCATCAAACCTTGATCAGAAGTAATTATACCACCTTACATCACCGATTCACTTGATTTTCGGCGGTTATCATTTCATTATTGCACCAATTGACATCTGGATCATGCGAAAACATGGGCTCTGATCTTTCCACGTTGACACATTTTCAGTGATTAATCGGGCTTTATTTTTCCCTTTTAACCATCGAAACCCAAGGCTTTCGATGGTTAATGAACTCTTCACATGTTCACCTAAACCACTGAAACCTGTAATTCTCCCTTTTGCTAAAGAAAATCAATTCCGATGCTTATTTCAAGTTTAATTATAAACAATAGGCTCTCTAACAAGCCTACAAAAATTTAGAAATAAATTTTTGAAGTACTCTCTATCACCTAAAATTGACAAAACTTGACGGTGCTATTTTAGGAGATAACAGAAGCCTTTAATAAGATCCTAGAAAATGCACTGACAAAGACCTGCAATGTCAATAGGGATGATTGGGACTTGAAGATACCAACAATATTGTGGGCATACACGATTACATGTAAACAATTGATAGGGAAGACACCATTCATATTAGTGTATGGACAAGAAGCAGTGGTGCCACTAGAATTTTTGGTACCTAGTCTACGTGTAGCAACAATTACTAACATGACAGAGCGAGGCACAATACAAGAAAGGCTAAGTCAGTTGATGCTCATGGAAGAATATAGGATTCTAGCAAGGTTTCACCAAGTGGTACAGAAAGAAAGGGACAAATCTTGGCATGATAAACATATCAAAGGAAAAGTTTCAAGGAGGGATACCTAGTTTTGGTGTACAATAGTAAATCTCTTCAGCACCTAGGAAAACTCACAATGCATTGGTTGGGACCATATGAAGTAAATATTTTCACAGATGGGGGAGTTATACATTTTAAGGATTTGGGAGGAACAAAACTTAGAGGAATGATCAATGGGAGTCCATTGAAACTATTTAGGGATAGTCGACCTCCTAGCAATTAAAAAAAAAAAAAAGACTGCGCCAGACAACAAAGGACTGCACGCAGCAGCAAAGGGGTTACTATGCTAGCCACCAAAAGACAACACGTAGCTAAAATAGAGTTAACGCGGAAAAAAAAAATCGAAGTGCACGAGTGAAACAACATACCACGCAGTTATAAAAATTAGCAGATCGGAAAAAGGACCAACGGTCAAAAAAAGGAGGAAATTGGAAAAACGACGGTTACGACGAAAAGGCGCCAACTGGTTGCGTCTATCAAAATTGAATGACAAGAACTTTCAAAGAGACATCACATTAATCGTGTCAACTGGTGACATCAAGGGAATTGAACATCACGTACACGAGAAGCACAAATTTATTTAAACCACAGCTCGGGTAACTTCTCCAAGAAGTTTCACGACACTTGTTATATAAGGAAGGCACGTGGGTAACAGAAGGGTTATTGTGAAATTATGAAAGCATGGAGCGAGAGAGTATACAGAGAAGAAAGAGATTTAGCAAGAGATACATATCCAACTAGATCGACATAGATCAACCTGAAACTCCATGGCACCACCCAAGCTAGGAGCGTCGAGCCAGGCCTACAGAAAACCTCAAAGCCATCATAGAGCACCACAACAACCACAGGGAACGAAATAGAAATCTTCACAGACTATTGAATTTAGCAACTTGGATAAAATTCCCTCACTCAATGTGGAACTACTGAGCCCCACACCCATGGTGGAGGGAACCCAACCAACAATAGTGGTTGGCATGGACATTGATATGTCGGAAATGGGATAGGGCCAGCAGGCCAAGGACATGTTGAGGAAAACATATGAAATGATCTTACTCGAGCATTTCCAGATCTTACATGGATAAATAAAGATAGACGGGAATATCACCCAATGTTTATATCCATAAAAAAATGTTTACTAATTCACAAGTATTGATTACAAGTGCTTAGGCTTATTTTTTTTTATAAATGAAAGATTGCTGAAAAATTCAATATTTATGTAATTTTCAGAATATAACAGATGCATAAATAAATATAGATACAGAAGTAAAAACACCAAGTCAATAATCAACATAGATGAGACATAAAGAAATCGTTTATTCCATTCCAAATTATCAAAAGACTTGTTCTATTTACAAAATTCCATGAGGAAGTTTGGACCAAAGTCAAACTTCGATGTCCCCGATGAAAACCATACAAAAGGACTTCTGACAGAAGTAAAAAAACTGAACTTTAAAAGATGGAATATCTTGCCACAGATTGTTTCCCACTCAACTTTGTACAATATCCTTTATCAGTCATGAAATTTAATTCACAAACAGACAAGTCTACACAAACTATCAAAGATAGATCAACACCTCTTAAAAGAAAGTGTCTGAATGATGAAATTCATCCCTGAATCTTGTTGTCTACAATAGGACCTTGCTATCATAAAAGAGAATTAGGCTTTCAATGAATCAAATAATGAATGAAAACTGAATTGTGTCAATAAAACTCAAAGAGAAGACCTTAGTATGCTTTCTGATTCTATTCTCCTCTTGTTCCTCCTTTTCCTTTTTCCTTTAAGCAATCAATTTTAGTTGTAGTTAAACTACCTCTTTAGTTAATTTAACTAAAACTCAACCAACTTTTTAGTTAAGGGAGAAAAGTAACAAAATCATAATAAGGGTTTTTAATAAATAATAACTAGTAGGTGGGACCCCTTGTGACTCCCTTTAGTTCTTTAACAAGCATAACACAACTAATTAATCAATCAAACACATCCCTCCTTGTGGCTCCCATCACCACTCTAATAATTTGACAGTTTATATCAATGATAATTGAAATTATATCCAAAAATATATTATCCATATATCCAAAAAATAATGTATTGTTCAAAATTTTAGAAGTCAACTGTTCTCAACAATCAATAAATAAAACACTTAAAACCCAGATTTTCCACTCTGGGAGGCAATATTCCCCTTGTTGTTGTTTTCACCCTTTTATTTATCTGAATTTTCCTTAGGCTGCATGGAGCCTTTAGGCCTAATCTCACTAATAACATGAGAGAAATCATCTCTCAAATGCATGTGGGATTACACGGATTTAGCAGAGTCATTTGAGGGAGAGGAGGGGGCAGTAGCAGCTTTTCCTTTGTTGGGAGCATGGTGGGCCTCGGTTTTTAACCTTTTTCTTGCATGGGAAGATTGTACTGGTCAGTGGGTGGGGGAAACTTGGACAATTTGATTAACAGGTGGAGGAGCAGGTAGAGACAAGTTAGTCCAGCCACGATGTTGGGAGACTTTTGGATGGAAAATCTCTTGCCATCCATCATTTTCAGGGACTTCAGGTTGTAGTGGGACATGAGGGGGCATTGGGATACCAGGTACATGTGGGGCTTGGAAGGGAGGCCTTTCTGGCCTAGGTTGGACCACTCCTTTTCCAATCCATTTAAAAAATCCAGCTTGAAATAGTTGGCTCAACTCTTGCGAGTCTGCATCAAAATATATAGAAAACCTTGGCCTTCTAGGACCCCTGTTCCCATTTCCTCTTCCTCTGTTACCCCGACCATGGCTACCTCTGCTGAAAAATCTCATTCCTGTATGCATTATTTATTAGCAATTAGTTTCTTCAACAACCATACATGACATCTCTTTAAATATGAAACAAAGTTTGGCTCAACAATACATCAGACTCATGCAATCCAATCCACACAAATTGTTTAATATTTGTCAATGAGCAGGGGGTGAAAAGGTTTTTGGGATATGTGAGGGATTGTTTTGAGCGACATGTGTTAAAATGAAGGGGGGTAGATCATGATTACTACTCAAAAAATAATCAAACAATCAACTATAATGTAAATCAAAAGAATATATCACTGTAACTCATCCATGTGCCATCCTTTAACTGTTATAATACAGAGTTTAACTTAAGTATAATTTAATTTTTAGAATAGGGAGTGGATAGTGAATATGGGAAGGCGAGGGGACTTGTAATGTGCGAAAAAGTGAGAGAATGGTAGGGAAAAAATGAATATTGTTCATAAAACAAATCAAGTAATCCATAAAAACAACTATGTATTCAATACAAAAGATACCAATACCAATTAAGCAATTATTGTGTGTCAAAATTGTTCACTGTCCCACATTCAATTTCTTCAAAACTTCTTAATTAACACATTCTATAATCATACTCATAATCACTGTGACTTTCAACAGTCCTGTTAAGAGAATACTTGGTCTCTTTCATTTCCTTTCCTTTCATTTAAAACAAAATCAAAGGAAACACACAACCACATTTCTCCATCTCTATCCATCATATATCACTATAAAATATCAAACATTGTCCATAATTCACAATCGCCCAAATAAGACATATATACAGGTCCCTTTTCCAAATTGAATAGACTTCTAATACTTTCTCGATTTCATTCCCTTTTCATTATATTAACCAATAAAACTTGCAATGAAACCATAATATAAAACCCGAACTTCATCATTGATGATGCAATTAAATAGAACATGCATGATGCCTCCATAATAGATACACAGTGAAACAATGAAATCACAGTCATCAATTTCCACAATTTTCCATAATCTCGATCGGGACTAGTGAAGCACACAACAGTCATGAACTTGCAATTGACACCATGTTGTAAGAATATAGTGATCGAAAGCATAACGAGAAGAGACAACCATTGACTGCACATTATCACTGATTCCCAATCCCACCAATTTAATCAAATAAAATGAGCTATGTATTCGATGCAACTGTCATAACCACTCCATTTTACAACCAATCTTTGACAATCGAAAAGATGCCCGATTTGAGTAAAATAGTTAGGGATTTAAAAAAAAATAGGTTGTGTAACAATGAAATCAGAGAATCACTTAAGAGTTCGCTCGGTCGTCAATAACACTGAGAGACTGGAGGTCCTCCAAACATATAAACCAATAGGCAGAGACCCTTCGATACAGGCATAAGGTTCCTTATAACTCATGGTCTGTGTAATGGTGCAACAGTTCAACATCGGGTAGGGTAGGACACGATGCAGAGGAGAATCGAATGCCCATTGGGCAGTAACAAGTACCCAGAACACACAGAGGTATAGCCTTTGTCTATTTCATTTTATGACAATTCCAGTGGAAATGCATACCCGAGGCATAACTTATATAATCCAATCAACAATAAATCATATATCTTGGCATAATGGCCACCCTAAGACCGACCTCTAAGATACGTTGATGCCAAGGACCATGAATAAAAACCCATGACCATGTGAAGAAACCCACAACCATGACTCTGGAAAATACATAGTGACCAAAAGGCAGTCCGAAAAACATACACAGTGACCACATAGCATCCCGAATACAACTGGACATGGTTACCCTCATAACTTGTGAGGAAGCGACCAGTAAGGATAAACAAAGAGAAAACCTCCAACAAAACACAGAGTGATAATACCCATATCCATTAAAAACTATAGAGATCCATCATGATTTTCACCACACATAACAAATACACAACTCAACCAACCAATTCTTTTACTTGCAAAACGAATAACCACACAATCATTCCAGAGAGAAGAACCACACATTTACATAGTTTCCAATCTCAAGGGAAAAAAAACCAAAGAATTACTGAGCCATCGTTCGTTCATATACAAAGCGTAATTCATGGATGGGTGAAAAAAACCATACCTATAACCAATAGCTTTAAAAGGGGTGAGATGGTTGAACGCTTCCTTCCCAGACTTGGATCTCGGAGCTTAACCACCAGCAAAACGAAATGAAACAATAACCATAATAGGGTGACGAACCGATGGGGAAGTATGGAGTGATGTTCACTTACTGCACGTCGCTTCCATATTATCTTCATTCAATTTCGAAGTACATGACAGCCAACAATCACTAATACATTAACCATGTCATTAATTCCAAACCATTGAAATTTACGTCCACATTGCTTGCCAAATGCGCCACCCAAAAATTCATATTAACCATTGCCAAACTTCCATACCATACCATATGTATTTCCATATCAAATGCGCCCAATATAACTCAAATGCAATTTGCATAGCCACTAACCATTAATAGTTAGGATTAACACTAACTTGTTTTCATTTAATTGCACATAACTTCTAACATAGCATAGTATATGCCCTTTCTTTTGGATTTCTTTGTAAGTTTCTTTCCTTTTTCTTTTGTTTATGTTGTTACTAACATATTTATTATGAAGGTGTAGCCAGGTAATAAATCATGGTAACATGATCAAACATAGCAACTGTAAATATATGCCAATCATAACATAAAATTAAATCTTTGAATAACAGAACATCCCATAAAATGCATCATCCACCTGTCATTATGTCAAAATGAAACCAAAATGGCATCATCAACCATATAAGACCCTATAAGCAGCATCGAAACAACAACATAAAAATGTGTGATATGACTATCTCCGATCCTCCAGTCTACAAGGGGGTCGCACCTACTAGTATTATATCTTATTATCATAGTTTAAATAATAGGCTTTAGCAATACTTTGTGGACGAAATTCCTCATTGCAATTTTTATCATCAACAAACTGGCGACTCCACAGGGAAATCTGTTTCCAACAGATTAAGAACTCGAAATATTTGGTTTTGCAAGTCAAGAACAATAGATCAAGAATATATAACCAGAATGATTATGCAATAGGGGGACGTGAGCGAATTTAATAGAAAAATGACCAAGAATTTGGGAATAACTCATGGAAAGTGTTAAGTATGAGGGGGTTTATCCCTGTATGCATAATCATTCAACTAGAATTTTCTCTTGACTTCAAAGAGAAAAATTTTATGGACTTTCTCTTTTGAATCTCAAATGGATGAAGAAATGGAAAGCAAAAGCGGGAGGTAACCAATTTCCTCATACGACAACAGTGAAAGCAGATAACAAATTCAATTATGCTTTCAGGGGGGACATTGTAACAGCTGTCTAAGATTGATTGTTATTGACTAACAATACCCTGCAAGAGTGTCACTGTGGCATAATTGATCCAACATCTAATTCTTGACCATAAAATGAACTCAAAAGATGAAAAGAAATAAAATTCATAACAGAAATGAAACTGGAAAATTTAAAATAGTAGAAATAAAATGATAGAATTTCAAAAGCAGAAGAAAAACTACTAAAATGAAAGAAGCATTGAAAATTGTTTTGAAAGCATAATTAAAAAAAGAAGTAATAAAACTTACCAAAAATGAAAACAGAATTGAACTACTAATATACGAAACAATCCAAACAACGTTAAACTCTTCAAGTTGGTTCCACATAGTGTTTTAAGTGAGAACTTTTAGTGTTGTAGGAAAACAATCACTCCTGTAAATCTCTTAGAATGTAAGAGTTTGTACCCAGGACACAAGCGATCTTGAAAGGACCCAGCTATAATTCTTGAAACTTCAAGACAATTGATAGTTTTTTAGAGTGCACGATTAGATCATCAAGATAGATATGAATCATCTTACCGATCAAATCTTCAAAAAAATATTTGCATAGGTCTTTGAAAAGTGGCACCTGCATTAGATAAGTTAAAAGGCACACGTTCATAAGAAAAGGTATCCCAATGGGTAATAAATGTGGTTTTATATTTATCTACCCTTTTTACCTTGATTTGATTATAACCAGAAAAACTGTTAAGTAAGGACATCATCTGTGACCCTACAACTTACTGCAAAATCATTTCCATATTAGGGAGAGGAAAGTGATCTTTTATACTAGCCCGATTTAATGCACGAAAATCAACACATAATATGATATGACCAATTTTTTTCCAAACGGGAACCAAATTGGAAACCCATTCAGAATACTTGATCGGAAAGATGATTCCAGCTTTCAAGAGTTTTTCCAACTCCTTTCGAATAGTTGCTTCTAGTGCATGGTTGATAGGTCTTTGTTTTTTCCTAACTGATTTTATGCCTTCCTTGATGGGAATGGCATGTTGTATAAGAGCAAGATTAAAACCATGAATATCCTCATAATACCAAGCAAAAACATCTTGAAATTCTCCAAGCAGTTTGGAAAACTTCATTTTCTCTTCATCAGAACGTTGGGCACCTATTTTAACATTCTTTGGAGACTCGGTTGTCCCAATGTTAAAGGAGATGGTTTCACCCACCTTCCTTTTTTAGTCCTCTTATTTATGTTTCTCTTTATTGCCTACATCACTCGATGAAAATGAACTCTCTAGAGGAGTCAAGCCCTTAGGAATCTTGTTATCTTCCATGGATATAATTTCATTAGGCTTATAAGGTTCATTTTGAATGAAAGATAAGATTCTCTCATCGCTAGGGAAGACCTACCATGATCCTATATTGTCAAGGATAGGTGGACGATATAGAGATTGAAAAGTACGATCAGGTCTGTGTGGAAGAAGTTGTTGATTAGGAGAGTCTGCAAAAACATCTAAACGATCAGCCATTGAGTTCAATTCCCTCTTAACATGAGTAATGTTGAAAGATAGTAGGTTTGAGATAAGTGCCCAAATAGTTTGGGTGGATTGTTTCATCAACTTGTTTCTAGGAGATTATATCTTACGTATAAGGTTCACAAAAAGCTTGGAATCCCCAAAAACTGTAAGGTGACCACAACCCAGATTATAGGCGTTTTCAATGCCTAATAATAAAGCTTTGAATTTAGTGACATTGTTTGTGAAAGAAAACTCCAACCTATAAGAAAAGTTATGAAGTTTCCCCACGGGAGAGTATAAGATAATGCCAGCTATGTTTCCTTCATTAGAGCATGAACCATCAAAGTGCATGTTCCACATACCATTATCTAAGTCGATTTGTTCCAATGGAATGTTATCCTCCTCGACAAAGATGGAATACACCCCTAGGTCCTCTTCGATATAATTTGCATTAGGTTGTGGAACGCTTTCTATGTAAGGTGAACTCCTTCCCTCTCTAAGGACTATGATGTTTTTAACATTCCGAGGAATGGATGAGTGTGTCCCGTCAAGTGAGAGGTATCCACCTGCCAAATCTTGCCAATCTCTTCCTAAGATGATTGATTAATTTCTTATTGGCATATCAATTGCCTAAATATTAAGGGTTGTCCTTATTTCAGGGTGTGCGCACAAAACCAAGTTCAAATCTTTGATTTCACCTATGTTCGTTTGTTGTAGGCTATTATAAGAGAGCATGCTTCTGGAGTTTTCATTTGTACAAGACAAGCCTAGCTCTATTCGACATTACACTTAGGCCTGAACCGCCGTCAATGAGGAAACAATGGGTGATCTTATCCATAATATTTACAGAAATATAAAAAGGGGGATTTTTTATAGGGTATCTAAAGTTATGTACACCTACTTTATTTACAGACAAATCCTCTTCATTTACCTCTTCAGAGAGGTTGGCTACAACAGAGGATTTTCCTTCCATGAATTTTCTTAGATGCCTCTATTGTTCAAGGACGAAAAACATGTCCAGAAGGGCTACATCTCCTTTGACGTTGGCCAACTAATTTAGAATAATGTATTTGGAAGAGGCGAGAGGGGAGGTAGTTCCTTGACTGTCATGAACCTTAGGAACCTGGACAGTAGCAACTGGTGAGGATGAGTTTGGGCTAGAAGAATTGCGGGGAGGATCATATTTGCCTTTGGGAGCGTAGGATTTGTTCCTAGTATTGATGATCATGACATCTTCTGGCTCTACAAAATCTAGGACATCGATGGTAGTTTCTGGTATTTTACCAAAGATCTTATCTCTGGCACTCTTATTTAATTCATATGTGGTTTCGTCATGGTGTTCCTCGAAAAAATTACACCAACTACGAGGCATGATAGCTTTAGGCTAAAAATTATTTTCATTTGGATTTATAAAGGGGGGTGCAGAAAAGGATTAAGCTCTAGGGGTGAGAGGGGAGACATTTCCCTTTCGCTCATACGCTATCATACGATTATTCATGTCTTGTACAAGTTGTAAGAGGGTGGACATGTTTGTCTGTTTAGCTGATTCTCCCTAAGGAAGACATGTTCTTTCAAGTTGTTCTTCATTCTCTAAACAAGTATGCAGAGCGAAACCGAGGTTATGAATAGATTTTTCCTCAAGCCTATGACGGTAGGGGGAAGGTAATGCATTATAATAATGCATGAAATCGGATTGGTTCTAAGGTCGAACGAGTTCGGGGATTTGATTGTATAACTTGGTGAAATGCAAGTTGAAGGACTTGATGGTCTCACCATCCTTATAAGCGATGTTATTGTACTCTCGTAACTGCTCATCTAGTCTTTTAGATTGCCCATAGGTGGATTTTAACCAATAGACTAACTCCTCCCAAGTAAATAGAATCTTAGGAGGAAGGTCAAAGAAATCAACCACAACATTTCCTTCCAGGGAATTGATAAATAAGTGCATGCAAGTATCATTGTCATTGGCTCATATGTTGTGACAGGCATTAGAAAATTCCACCAGGTGTTCATTTGTAGTGATAGTGTTATTCCCTGAAAACCTAGGAAGGTGCTCTTTGAATTTAGGAAGTGGAAGAATAGTAGGTGATAGGTTAAGAGGAGAGGAAACATGTCACGATGTGGTTGTAGCATCTTCTTCAAATTGAAAAAGACCATACTTTTTAATGACTTTGGTGGGGTTTTTGGTAGATTGGATAGGGACTCGGTGACTATATAAGCTCCCAATTACTGATGAAGTTGAATAATGAGAGGAGGAAGCACTTCTAGTGCCACCAGATCCACCACTAGATTCCAATTTGTGGATGATAGGTAAGGAAGAAAAAGACGAACTGGATGAATCAGGCAAGGTTCTCCTTAGATAAATTTGTTGGGTTGATAACACAACGTTCCTTCTTCTTATTTCAGCAATAGGATTAATTTTAGGTGATAAGACTCTTCTTCTCCTAGAAACATGAGGGTCTAAGGACATGAAAAGAAGGTCAAAGATGAAGGAAAAAGAAGGTTATGGTTGATTTCTAGGTTGTCTATGTCTATCTTCCCAACTTTCTTGGGAACTTATGTCTCATTCAATTGTTTCCCTTGAATGATTAAGCTCATCCCCAGTATTAGCAGTGTCTAAAATGGTGTTAAACAAATTTAAAGCAATGTTGGTCTGATCTTGAAGATCGGGCTAAATATTGGGCTACCTTGCAATAGGTACTGTCATTAAGAAATAAAAAGTCAAGGAATCAATATCAGAAAAATAGATGTATTCAATGATAATCAAGCATAAAAAAACAACCAAAAAGATTTTGAAGATCTCCCCAGTATCGTTTCCAAATAAATGTAGAGGAAAATATATGAAATGATCTTACTCAAGCATTTTCATATCTTACTTGGATAAAGAAAGATAGATGGGAATATCACCCAATGTTTATAGCCATAAAAAATTATTTCCTAATTCACAAGTATTGATTACAAGTGCTTAGGCTGATTTTTTTATAAATGAAATATTGCTAAAAAAATTCAATATTTATGTAATTTTCTGAATATAACAAATGCAGAAATAAATATAGAGACATAAGTAAAAACACCAAGTCAATAATCAACACAAATGAGACATAAAGCAATCGTTTATTCCATTCCAAATTATCAAAAGACTCGTTCTCTTTACAAAATTCCCCGAGGAAGTTTGGACCAAAGTCAAACTTAGATGTCCCCGATGAAAACCATACAAAAGGACTTCTGACAGAAGTAAAAAAACTGAACTTTAAAAGTTGGATCAACTTGCCACATATTGTTTCCCACTCGACTCTGCATAATAGTCTTTATCAGTCATGAAATTTAATTCACAAATAGACAAGTCTACACAAACTATCAAAGATAGATCAACACCTCTGAAAAACAAGTGTCTGAATGATGAAATTCAGCCATGAATCTTGTTGTATACATTATGACCTTGCTCTCATAATAGAGAATTAGGATTTCAATGAATTAAAGAATGAATGAAAACTGAATTGTCTAAATAAAACTCAAAGAGAAGACCTTAGTGTGCTTTCTCCTTCTGTTTTCTTCTTGTTTCTCCTTTTCCTTTTGCCTTTAAGCAATCAGAATTAGTTGTAGTTAAACTACCTCTTTAGTTAAGTTAAGTAAAACTCAACGAACTTTTTAGTTAAGGGGGGAAATTAATAAAATCATAATAAGGGTTTTTAATAAATAATAACTAGTAGGTGGGACCCCTTGTGACTCCCTTTAGTTCTTTAACAAGCATAACACAACTAGTTAATCAATCAAACACATCCCTCCTTGTGGCTCCCATCATTAATCTCATAATTTGACAATTTATATCAATGATAATTGAAATTATATCCAAAAAGATATTATCCATATATCCAAAAAATAGTGTATTGTCCAAAATTTCAGAAGTCAACTGTTCTCAACAATCAATAAATAAAACACTTAAAACCCATATTTTCCACTCTCGGAGGCAATCTTCACCTTGTTGTTGTTGTCACCCTTTGATTTCTCTGAATTTGACTTAGGCTTCGTGGATCCTTTAGACCTAATCTCACTGATAACATCAGAGAAATCATCTCTCAAATGCATGTGGGATGACACGGATTTGGCAGAGTCATTTGAGGGAGAGGAGGGGGCAGCAACGGATTTTTCTTTTTCAGGAGCATGGTGGGGCTCAGTTTTTAACCTTTTTCTTGCATGGGAATATTGTACTAGTGAGTGGGCAGGGGAAGCTTGGACAATTTGATTAACAGGTGGAGGAGTAGGTAGAGACAAGTTAGGCCAACCACAATGTTGGGAGACTGTTGGATGGACAATCTCTTGCCATCCATCTCTTTCAGGGGCTTGAGGTTGTAATGAGACATGAGGGGGATCTAGGATACCATGAACATGTGGGGATTGGAAGAGAGGCCTTTCTGGCCTAGGTTGGACCACTCCTTGTACAATCCAATTAAAAAATACAACTTGAAATAGTTGGCTCAACTCTTGCAAGTCTACATCAAAATGTATAGAAAACCTTGGCCTTCTAGGGCCCCTATTCCCATTTCCTCTTCCTTTGTTACCCCATCCATGGCTACCTCTGCTGAAAAATATCATTCATGTATGCATTATTTATTAGCAACTAGTTTCTTCAACAACCATACATGACATCTCTTTAAATATGAACAAAGTTTGGCTCAACAATACATCAGACTCATGCAATCCAATCCATACAAATTGTTTAATATTTGTCAATGAGCAGGGGGTGAATAAGGGTTTTGGGATATGTGAGGGATTGTATTGAGTGAAAAGTGTTAAAATGAACGGGGGTAGATTATGATTATTTCTCAACAAATAATCAAACAATCAATTGTATCGTAAATCAAAAGAATATATCACTCTAACTCATCCATGTGTCATCCTTTAATTGTTATAATACATAGTTTAACTTAACTATAATTTAATTTTAAGAACATGGAGTGGGTAGTGAATATGGGAAGGTGAGGGGACTTGTAATATGCGAAAAAGTGAGAGAATGGTAGGAAAAAAATGAATATTGTTCATAAAATAAATCAATTAATCCATAAAAACAACTTTGTATTCAATACAAAAGATACCAATACCAATTAAACAATTATTGTGTGTCAAAAGTATTCATTGTCCCACATTCAATTTCTTCAAAACTTCTCAATTAACATAGTCTGTAATCATACTCATAATCAATATGACTTCAACAGTCATGTTAAGAGAATACTTGGTCTCTTTCATTTCCTTTCCTTTCATTTAAAACAAAATCAAAAGAAACGCAGAGCCGCATTGCTCCATATCTATCCATCATATATCACTATAAGATATCAAACATTGTCCATAATTCACAGTCGCCCAAATAAAACATATACACATCTCCCTTTTCCAAATTGAACAGACTTCTAATACTTGCTCGATTTCATGCCCTTTTCATTATATTAACCAATAAAAATTGCAATGAAACCATAATATAAAACCCGAACTTCATCATTGATGATGCAATTAAATAGAACAAGCACGATGCCTCCATAATATATACACAGTGTAACATCAAAATCATGGTCATCAATTTCCACAATTTTCCATAATCCTGATCGGGACTAGTGAAACACACAGTAGTCATCAACTTGCAATTGACACCATGTTGTAAGAATATAGTGATCAAAAGCATAACAAGAAGAGACAACCATTGACTGCACAATATCATTGATTCCCAATCAACCAATTTAGTCAAATAAAATGAGCTAGGTGTTTGACGCAACTTTCATAACAACTCCATTTTACAACCAATATTTGACAATAGAAAAGATGACTGATTTGATTAAAATGATTAGGGAATTTTTAAAAAAATGGGCTCTATAACAACGAAATCACAGAAGAAATTAAGAGTTCTCTCGGCAGTCAATAACACTGAGAGACTGGAGGTCCTCCAAACATATCAACCAATAGGCAGAGATCCTTCGATACAGGCACATGGTTCCTTATAACTCTTGGTCTATGTAATAGCACAACAGTTCAACTACAGGTAGGGTAGGACACGATGCATAGGAGAATTGAATTCCCATTGGACAATAACAAGTACCATCCATAACACAGAGAGGTATAGCCTCTGTCTATTTCATTTGATGACAATGGAAGTGGAAATGAAGACCTGATGCATAACTTATGACACCCAATCAACCATAAATCATATATATTGGCATAATGGCCACCCTAATACTGACCTCTGAGATACGTTGATGCCAAGACCATGTGAACAAACCCACGACCATGACTCTGGAAAATACATAGTGACCAAAAGGCAGTCTGAAAAGCATACACAACGACCACATAGCAACTCAAATACAACTAGACATGGTTACCCTCATAACTTGTGAGGAAGCGACCAACAAGGATAAATAGAGTGAAACCCTCCAACAAAACACAGAGTGATAATACCCATATCGATTAAAAAATATGGAGATCCATCACGATTTTCACCACACAGAACAACTAGTGAATACACAACTCAACCAACCAATTGTTTTACTTGCAAAACAAATAACCACACATTCATTCCAAAGAGAAGAACCACGCATTTACACAGTTGCCAATCTTAGGAAAAAACAAACCAAAGCATTACTGAGCCATTGTTCATTCATACACAGAGTGTAATTCATAGATGGGTGAAAAGAACCATACCTGTAACCAATAGCTTTAAAAGGAGTGAGCTGGTTGAGCGCTTCATTCCCAGGCTTGGATCTCAGAGCTTAACCACCAGCAAAATGAAATGCAACAATAACCATACTAGGGTGACTGTCCGATGGGGGAAGCATGGAGTGAAGTGCATTTATTGCACGTCACTTCCATATTTTCTTCATTCAATTTCGAAGTACATGACAACCAACAATCACTAATGCATTAACCATGTCATTAATTCCAAACCATTGAAATCTGTGACCACATTGTTTGCCAAATGCGCCACCCAAAAATTCATACTAACCATTGCCAAACTTCCATACCATACCATATGTATTTCCATATCAAATGCACCCAATATAACTCTAATGCAATTCACATAGCCACTAACCATTAATAGTTAGGATTAACACTAACTTGTTTTCATTTAATTGCACATAACTTCTAACATAGCATAGTATATGCCCTTTCTTTTGGATTTCTTTGTAAGTTTCTTTCCTTTTTCTTTTGTTTATGTTGTTACTAACATATTTCTTGTGCAGGTGTAGCTAGGGATGATTTTAGGGGTTAAATTTTTCTCATGGGCTAATTTTCCATGGTTTTTCCAAAAACAAGATTTGCTATTTTAAAAATGATTTGCCCAAATTCTATAAGGTAAAATTATTTTACCTTAAAAATCACCAAAATTTTATAAAAAATATAAAAAATCCTTAGAAATTTGAATATTTTTACAAAAATATCACCAATCATTTATAGTTGGCATATGAAGGATTAGTAAGATTCGCCAAGGTTTCTACATTTTAAAATAAATTCCCATCCTTAAAATCATCCCTATGTGCGAGGGAAGCATGTGAGGCACGCATGCAAGGGAGACCTAATTACGTTAGGGTTAGGTTTTTTGCAATGTAATGTAATGGTTGATGAGCCAAGAATATATATAAGTAGTACTTGGGAGGTCTAATAAGGGGGGCGAATGGGGAGAAGAGTACCTAAGGGGGTACCTAAGTTAGATAGATACAAAAAGAGATCAGTAGTACCTAAGAGGTAGAGAGAGTCTAGAAGTTGTAAGGTTTGTAAGAACTGCAACCTTTTGTAAGTTGGTGAGCTAGAGAAGAAGTGAGCAAATCAATCCCGAGGGTTAGATCGCAAGTTGAGGATCTTGGTGTGATCTAGTCAGCCTCACAGGGGTCGGGAAGCCTGTGGAGTTTGTAAGACCCAATACTATAAACACGTGCTGCGTGACATATTGTTGAGACATAATAAAGAGATTGAGAGCCATATCTTTGTGGACATATCCCAGGAGGGGATGAACCACGGTAAAACTTGTGTTATGTGATTGAATGTATGCATATGTATTTTTGTTAAGAGTTAAATGCTAGATGAGTGAATGAATGAACTAGTTAGATCTGATACTCCACATGCATGAATAAGAACAATTGTTTTAATTAAGAGGTTAGACTAAATAAATAAATATTACAAGGTACAACCACAGATCTCCACTCATTCCCAAGCTACAAACACTTGAGTGTTGCAACCACCCATAGAGCTATCTCGAGTGAGATTGCACAATGCACCCTTTGTACTACGTTGCCTTCTGGTTTAGCAGGGGGGGCTATAGTTTTAGAGGGATTTTGTTGGAATCTTGTTAAATATGAACCTGGGTCAACCTATGATAGTAAGGTAAGATCATAGTAGATAAATGATATAGAATAATAACAAACCAACAGTTACATAGAGTGAAGGTTTATGAGATAAATTAATGTCAATAAAGTACATAGATCCCACACTTATGGAAGACTGGATTAGAAGAGAAGTGAAGTTATCTGGAGGAGCATCAGTTATTTTGAAGGCATTGGTGAGATCATTTCCATTGTTAGGAAAATGATTGGTTTGGAAGGTTGTGAAAAGAAACAAAGGAATGATTGGGAAGACCCATTGATGGAAATGTATGTAATCAATTTAAACATGCTCTCAATAATATGGAAATATATCACTTAGCATATGTAGTAGACCAAGGCTCCAGTTCTACTTGGAATCAAGAATGGAAATTTTCTTTACAATTGGAGCTCCAAGAAGAGATGAAATAATAATGGCATCAATTCATATTCATTCTAAAATGCTATGCCATCAATCGCAAGGATGATGCAGATGAAATGATTCGGTCAAAGTATAAATCTTTTTTGAAAAGAGTCTACAAGAAAGCTAGGTTATGAAGCTAGAATGGAGGGGGAAGTAGAAGGTGGTGGAAATCAAGCTTGAAGTTGAATAACTCTTTAAAAACAATGATTTTTCTATAGTTTCCCTTACCTAACAAAGTATTTACCTAGGTAAACTACCATAAAAGAACATGGTAGGGTCTAGGTAGGTGCATTTTGTGTGAAATTAATGGTGAATCTGTAAATCATTTATTAGTACACCACCCTTATATAACAGAAGTTTGGAGTGAGGCATTAGAGTTGGGAGATGGCAAAGGAAAATGGGACGGGAGTCTATATCAACATGCTTTAGAGGATGGTATAAGGATAAATCTGTTTCAGACCATAGTTCATTGCCATTCATAGTTGCTTGGGCAATATGGCTAGCAAGAAATGAACCAACTTTCTAAGGTAAGGAAATACTTCCAATTAAGTTTCTCATCAAGTTAGATTTACATATGAAGGAATATGGAAAATGGGAACAATGAATTTACCTAAATTATGAAATGTTCAAAAATAGATAAATCGATGGTACGAGGTTACTTTGATGGTGCAGTCAAGAAACTCCAAGTGTATGTGAAGTTGGGGACATTCTTTTCATACAGGAAAATCATTATATTTCTTTTAAATATGTTGTTATGCAAGGGACTAATAACAAGGTTGAGTCATATGAATTATCCTTTGCTGCTAAAAATTGTTTTAGAAAGAGAAGTCTTAAATCATTAGATCATGGGGGGTTCCAAGCTAATCACTGACTAGGCAAGGGGGGGGGAATAGGTTGGAAAAATGATTGTTAATCCCAATTATGGGCATAGTGAAAGAAGTACGAAACAAGTTTACAAATGTCCCCTTCAATCATGTTTTTAGAGAATTAAATGAAAAGGTAGATAAGCTTTCAAAAGAAACTGTATTTCCTTAGGAAGGTCTACTATATGAACACAAACAAAATGAGGAAGGAGCCCCCTTAGAAAATATTCAATCCCTATATCGATATTCAACAGATTTGTTGAGGAAAATTTTGATTAGTTGATGAAGTTAGGACCATTGAAGCTAGCCTATGGGTTGTCTTGTTCTTTTGTTTTCTTCCATTTTTGGACTAGCATCTTAAGTCAAGTGCCTTCTGGATGACTATAATATTAGACACATGATGAATTTATGTTAGTTTTCATCAATGTTGATGTTGATAAAAGAAAAGAACTAGTGCTCTAGTGGTGTTAGACATACACATATTATGTACATTCTGAATTCTTCTTGAAATACTGAATATTAGTTTTTTTCCTTGGAAAAAAAATGGTGGATAGTCGACAGTTAATAGAGTCAAAGGAAGCTTCTCGAGATATTGACTAGAAAAGAAATATTAGTAACATTTTAATTTATGTTGAGTGTTTTCATTCTAGAGAGGATCCATCATTTTGACTCCATCCCCATCCACTACTCCAATTGGTTCACCGACCTGTGAATAGTATCACCATCTGCTTAGAATTTGTATAGAGAGAAGTAGGAGGTCGTTATTAATTTGACACATTGTGGTCAACACCACTCACATTGGATACGCACAACATCTCTAAATAAGAAAAAAATGGCCCTTGTTAATAAGAAAGACCCGACCACAAATGCCACACATGATATACATTATGTAGGGGGGGAACATCCTTGCCAAGATTTCAACCTGGGTCATCATCATGGGATCCACCTGAAGTTGTCACTAAACCACAATATGGAAAACACACATACACACATATATTTGGTAAATAAATAAAACATATTAGTGCAAATACAACACACTTTTTAGCATGCCACACATATCTAGGCTCATATATTCAATAGTTGATTCCCATACTAAGCTTAACTGATAAGGGTAGGATATTCAACACTTAACCCCTAAACTAAATTTATTGATCCATACTAAAATTAACATCCCATAGAAGATATTACATTTAATCTATCTTGGTTTCTACACTAGCATTGAGAAGGGGAAACTTTATTTCTATTTCCTAATCAAAAGGACATACAATCCATTGATGTGCTACCCTTCTCCTTATTCATTTTTATTTCTATCCAACCTTTCTCAACATGCTCGAAAACAAGTTGCTTTGAAATTGTTGGAATATGTCTCTCTCCCTAGTAAATTTTTCATAGGTTTTCCCAAAGTGATTGAATCACTTTCCTTCTTTGGACGATAAACCTTTAAGAAGATAATTGGTTGCATGGGGGGCACCTTCTCCACCAACAGGTTTATATTTCATTCTTCGTCTTAGGGTAGATTAGGGCCTTTCATGGTATCAAATGGTGTAAAACCCTCAACTTGATCCATGACTAATGCCACCCAAAGCTTCTTAATATCAGAATCTATCCATTGAGTGGGCTTATGATTTCTTTGCAAATCCCTTTGAGAAGTAGTTTGATCCGGATTATTTTTTAGAATGAAACGAAAGCAAAGATATAACACAAAAATATACCGAGATATTAAAAGAACAACAATAATATAATAGAGGTATATCAGAAATATAACCAGAGGCCAAGATATACAATAATACACAATTTCTATTAATGAGCGAAAATGTACAAAGACTGTAAAATTACAGAGTGAAAGACTCGCTAGAATGGTGGAAAATTATCTCTAAGAAGAGATGTGATGGCTACTCGCATTCGCAAGAATATGATTGCTACAATGAGGCTCAAAAGGATTTTTCACATAAGTAAAATCCAAAACCCTAACCCTGGAAGATGAAAAGCCAAAAGGTTTGCAGGCCCCGATGGGACTAGTTGATACGTCAACTTCTTGGGGGTGTAACTTTTGCATACAATCTCAGTTTGAGGCACGTGATACACCATTGGAAAGGTATAACCGAGAAGAAAGATTTTTGAATGGCTCAATTTATGATCTTTGGCAGTCACTTGGGCCCCAAATCCCCAAAAAACGTCGTTTAGGGCCTCAAAATGGCCTCGAAAGTTTGGAACCTGAAAAACTGATGAAAAACTGCCAAGATGGAAAACCGTTTTTCAATCCCGTTGAATAGGTGGTTGGACACCGATATCCACCTTGATCAATCCTCCATCCTTAGAAAGCAATGGTATCCAATACGTTGAGTTCCCTGGGGAGATAAGGAAGCATTTGTTGAATCTGAATCTTGGTGAGTTGCTTGCCTTGTCAGAGACCTCACGCTGCTCGGTTTGTGGAAGGTTGTCACGAACCTCTTGTTGGTGGGGTTGAATCTGTTCAACCAGTCATGCTACCTGAGATGGCTGTGTGCAAAAGGAATTTTTTTTCTTTGTTGCAATCTTGTCGACCTACTTCTGTTGGATAGAAGGTGCTTGGTCCGAGGTTGTAGTGGTTGCAGTATCGTTTTCTTCACCTTTCGAACAGATTGTGAAGAAGCTGAATTTTTAGTATGATATACTACCTTGCGGTAATAGCAAGCATGAGACAGGAGGGAGCACAAGCACGGAATATCAACTTCAGATTCTTCACCGTGGTTACGGTAATCCTAAACTGTGTTAATCTCATTAAGTTGAATTAAATGTATTGGATTCTATTGCATATGCATTATGGAAATTTTATTCAGGGATTAAAATTTTGTGGAGTCTTCATTAAATCATCTAGATGCGGCGAATCCACCTTGTATTTGTGCTCCGTGAGAAATTCTCTCAGCCTTGTGTTTTCTTCTTGGATTATTGTTTTTGGGAAAAACCCTTGCGCTGAATTTTTACTGGGTCAATCCTTACTTATCTAAATCATTTCTCCCTGGCAAACCCAAGCTCTGAATTTAAGTGGGATTTTGTCTGTGTTTCCTTCCTTCCTTCCTTCTTTTACACAGTGAAAATTTTCCCCTTTACCACTTAGCATTTCACTCCCTACCCAACACAACGATTAGATCTGCATTTTTTTTCTTTATTGCCTCAACCTTCACCTTGCAACCTCTACGTTGTCACTACTTATCTCTGTGCCTCCTTCCTCGAACCCTCCGCGATTATCCTAGAGGATTTTGGCAGCATTACTAGTAGAGCAATTCCATTGATTCTTCGATGGGAGATTTCGAACTTCTTATACTCTTCCTTTATTTTAGACTTCAAATATTGGGTAATAAATCATTTAGCTCGGCCTTTTTAATGAATACTCAGACTGGCAGAACAAGTAGTTGGAATGAGTACGAGTTTCCTTCTATGGAGAATAGGTTGACCGAAGGATTAACCAGTGCATTTAAAGAAGAAGCAATGAAACTCGCCTTAGAGAAGATAGACCCCTGTTGGCTTTTAGTCATCAACGGTTATCAGAATTTTATCAGCTCTGTTTATCCTTGAATTATCAGTGCGTTTGGCATTGATTCGCCCCGAGTTTAGAGTCTCCTGGAATTTTATTTCCTCAGATTCGTTTCATGGTTATCTCTCAATTCATCCCAGATCTGTTTCCTTCTGGCACTATCTTTCCTTGAGTTTCTCTACGAAATTCTGGAGCCTTTTATCAAATTTTTATCCCGAATGCCCCTCGGGTACAACCTTTGAAATCACCCCAAAATACGAGAATTCATCTTGGTGAATTCACTTGACTTAAATCTGTGGAGGGTAATTAATTTCGCCCCATAATATCTTCATTTATCTGCGTGTTTGAAGGGTTTCCAACCCAGCGTTTTCGATTCTCTTGCCCAGTGTTCTACGCACATTACTCTTGCTTAGAATTCTTGTTTACTATGTTTTGTTAGACTTACCTTACGCCCAGCTCCCTAGTGATTTCATAGCTTTATGCAGCAAGTACCCATTAATGCCCTGTGTTTACTTTGTTTTTCACTCAATGTTTCGTTATGTTTCTGCCCAAGTTGATTCCCCTATAGCTTCGTTGATTCCCTTAATATTTTATTAGCTTACCTATCTTCAGATGTCATTTAAAAAGGAAATGATAATAGCAAGTGCAAAGAAGTAAAGGGCAGTAAAATTGATAAAATTTCTAATAAGAAATTGTAGTTATGATAGTAGAAGCCAAGGAATGGTCATGAGAAAATAAATATAAATTTGGTGTACATTAAAGATAGGTACCCAATGATCACCTTTCTAATTTGATTGTGAATCTTAGAGACATTTTTTCCATCAAGTTTTATTCCTAGTTGATGTAGGGTTCATTGACCCCTTTAAACATTAATGAGGATTAATATTGTATCATGACAACATTTGATGTTAAATTAAATCTCTTTGTTAATTATAAATGGTAGTGATGTAAATTGTTAATAGGATATGTGCATTTAAGAATGCTATGAAAATGAATAATGTTAGCTATTAAATATTGGTGCAAATCTTCCTGAATAAAACTTTGGATGGTACATGCAAATGTCTCCCCTTCAGTATGCTTACTTTTCCCTTGACATCATTTTGGCATGTTCTTTTCCATGCGTTAGGTTGAATCTCTAAGAATGATTTTTATGTAGTTTTTTACTTTGCTTAAATATTTGAGACTTGTCTTTGGGTTTAATATAATGTAAGAGGGTGCTTGTTGTAGACATTAGACACCTTGCGCGAAATAAATTTTACTGTAATATATGTCGATTTAAAAATTATACTTGCGCCTTTGAATTTATTAATGGATGATCAATTAACCACTTTACTTGCACCTTGAATTTATTAATGGATTATGGATTAACAACTTTAATTATGCCTTTGAATTTATTATGAATGATGCATTAACAACCTTTATTGGCGCCCTAATGTGTATGGATGGCCGTGGGTGTAATCTCTTCTTGCGCGTCGTAATGGCATTGACGTGTGAATGCTAGCAATTAAATGTTTTGCGCCTTGAAAATAAGACATAGCTGATTACATTGTGTTTTATTTTGTGTCGTTATATGAATGATGAATGATTAAGTTGTTAGATCACTTGCGCAATGAGTTTTATAATGATGCATGACTGGTTAGGTAATAATATTTACGTGAGCGCCTTAATTTAGCAACGTGTGATTGCTTCTCCATTCTTCCTTGCACCTCAAAATTAGTGATAATGGTGTTTGAATTTATGTGATTGATTTACTCGCACAATGAATTTAATTGATGTTTAATCTCGCACCATTGCTTAAGTTGACATGAGAATGTTTAGAAATTATTACTCTCGCGGGCAATGAATATTTAATGTTCATGTATGCTTGATAACAATGATGGTTACCCATGCGCCATGTTAATTGTGAATTATAATTGATGGATTGATGCTTTCTATGAGATGCGTTGAAGGTTTAATATTAGTATTGTATTGTGTCGTTATTAATGGTAGAATGCAATGATGTTTGGTTGATGTTATTATTATGTTAATACATTGATGTGTGTGTCATGATTCATGGTGACAATATGTTGGCCATCTGTCGTATTGGATTATTAATGTTTTATTATTGTTTCGTTAATTTATGTGATTGATTTATCGACGATGTTGACTATTTATTATGATGTTTAAATTTTCCTAACAAAACTTAAAAAAAACAATTGACCTCTTGTACATCGTTTGGTTTTCTTAACAGTGAGGCTATTACATATGGTATCAGAGCAGGTTCAACCCCACGACCGTGGATATCCATGCCTTCCATTATATTAAAACCTTGATTAAAAACTCAACTCTCTTTAAAAAAAAATCTTGCCCATGCGGTCATCCTAGTTAGAGGATGTTGTGGAAATAAACGACATGATACTAAGGGCAGAGGTGCTACACCTCCAATAGCATCCACGCCCGAGGGGTCTAAACCTTAAGGAGAAGAACAAGTCGTTGGACAAGAAAAATAGCTATGGGAGATGCGGTTGGGTTGATGAGGTCCTTTAAGAGGATGTTAGAAGCCATGATTAGTCATTTGGATAGAGATGAGGCCAGGGCACCGACACCCCCTGAGGATCCACCGCTTGCCCCAGCCAGTATTCATAGTGTTCACCAAGAACTCGAGAAGGTCAAGTTTCCCGAGTTCTTTGGTGTGACGGATGATGCAGCCGATGAGGCATGGTTGGATAATATGGCGATGTGCTTTGCACTTCGTGACTATACCTCCAACATAAAGGTAGGCATGGCAGTCTTACAACTGAAGGGGAGATTTCTTTTATGGTGGAAGATGCTCTCGCCACAACTGAACATGGTTGTTGAAGACGTGTCATGGGAACTGTTCGAGGAGCGGTTCTGGGAGAGGTATATGTCTGAGGAATTCATTGAGCGACAACTCAATGAGTTCAACACCTCACAACAGGGCGGTTGTATGGTGCCTGAGTACGAGGCTCGTTTCATGGAGCTGCTTCAAAATGATCTGCACCTAAATACCGAGAATCTTAAGGTCAACAAGTTCAAGTTTGGCATTAATGTCATCATTCGTGCAAAAGTGAGGATCTTAATGCCTCATAAATTGCACGATGTTGTCCAGATGTCCCTCATAGACAAGGAGGAGCTCATCAGCGGGGGTCAGAGCAGGACTCCGGTGAGACTGATGGGACATGTGACATCTAGTGCATAGCATCATCAGACACCAACTAGACATCCACCAGGATATCGAGGTGCTCCAAGAGGATCCACCTTCAATACACTATAGTGATCGACACCTCAGCAGCAGACTTCCTACAGAGTACCACAACACCAACAACAATGTCGACTTCATCAACAACAGTTATTCTTTTCAGCAAATAGACCAATATCTTAGGATGCTAAGCCAACAGCTTTTATTTCTGGGCCAGGAGTATTATACCGGAGACGGGTGCTCGACATGTGGAGAGCCATATTACCAGCAGGAATGTCCGGTTGAGAGGAATGGAGTGGTCAGATCAATAGGAACCACTGCAGTTGGAGATTAGGGAAAGTTCCATCAGATTTTTGCAGCAGTAAATAATCACCAAAACAAGCACAAGTCCACTATGCACGAGGCGTCGGGTACCATCGCAACCAAACTTTTAGTTTTTGTTAGATCTCAATGCTACAAAGAGCTCTATTTATAGCACCGCACTAAAGGGATTTAGGTAAAGTTATTGAACCATACGAGTTTTGATTCATCGAAATGGATTCGGGTGCTAATCAGATGGTTGATGAAATGGGTACGAATTGTCGTTTTAACCTGGGGATTAGGTAACAAAGTCCGACCTACCTCACGATCTTAAGATATTATGATGACATGATCAGTAAGAACTGTTGGGAATCGCATGATGTTTTATTCAACGGTAAGATGAAGTGGTTGATTTGTACTGATGATGAGAGACGAAGACGTGTGATTGTAGGAAGGATCCAGGGAGTTTCCCTAAGGTTTATCTCTTCCCTACAGCTTTGGAAGAGAATGCATAAGGGATGTAAGCTATATGTAAGCATAAGGTACTAGAGAAACTTTCAGTAGTACGAGAATTTGTGATCGTGATTCCTAGAAGAATTACCACGTGCGTCACCTGAAGCCAATATGGAATTTACCATCGAATTTAAATCTGGAACTAAACTGATAGTAGGAACACCTTATCGGATGTTGACCCCTGATTATAGGAGTTGAAAATGCAACTAAGGGATTTGTTGGACCTAGGAATTTACATCCAAGTGTGTCACTGTATCCGTTGCCAAGTATAGACAATTTTCTTGATCAAATGAAAGGCGTGACAGTGTATTCAAGATTGATTGGAGATTAGGTTATCACCATTTATGAATTAAAGAGGATTATTTCTAAGACCTCTTTCAAAACACGTCTCAAACACTACGCATTTACCATTTGGTTGTGGGGACGGACAAATGCCCCCGGGGTAATCTTTAGCTTGATGAAAGGGGTGTTCCGCGAATACTTGGACAAGTTTGTTCAAGTATTCATTGACAAACATTTGTGCTTTGCACTACTGTGTTTACGAGAGAACGAATTATATGAGAAACTGTAGAAATGCTCTTTTTACCTATCAAGGACTCATTATCTAGGGCATGTTATCTTCAGCGAAGGTATCGCTATGGATCCAGCGAAGGTAGAGGCTATTAGGGAATGGCCTGTGTCGACGAATGTACCATAAGTATGTAACTTCGTGGGTTTAGCTGGATATTATCAACGATTCGTCAAGGTTTTTTCGAAGATAGCAATCTGATTACAGAACTACAGAAGAAGAACAAGAAGTTTGTGTGGACCGAGAAATGCGTGGAAGCATTTTGAAGGCTCAAGGAGTTGTTGAAGACCACGTCGATACTAAAATTCCCTGACATCGACGAGGAATTCTTGGTGTGCATTGATGCTTCTAAGTAAGGCTTAGGCAAAGTCTTGGTGCAAGAGGGTCGAGTGATCACTTACACCTCAAGGAAGCTAAGAAGGCATAAGAAGAACTACGTGACGCACAATTTGGAGTTATTATCCATTGTGTATGCCCAGAGAGTGTGGAGACACTACCTAATTGGATGAAAATTCGAACTAAAAATGGACCACTGTGGTTTACAACAAAGTTTTATGCAAAGTGACTTGAACTCGCGAAAAGAAGGTGTTGGTCGGAATTTCTTAGCGTGTACGATTTCGAGATTACCTACATAAAGGGAACAATGAACAGAGTGGATGATGCATTGAGTTGGAGACCATGCATATTGTCGGTGATACCTCTTTAAGACAAATCTGCATGAAATGATTCTAACTACAACGTGACGATGATTGCCATCAAGAGGTTAAGTAATTTATCAGACAAAACACCTTGTTCGTACCAAAATTTGAGGGATTTATTGTGGACAACGATGGATTAACGAGATATAATAACTGGATTTACCTACCGCCCAATGAAAAATTGAAATTTTGATCTTAAACGAAGCTCATACAACATTCTACATGGCTCATCTTGGAGTCACGAAGATGATGGAAGACCTTAATCCCTCATTCTTCTGGTAGGGATGAAGGAAAACATGATTATCTACATGGAGAGGTGTGTAGGAAGTCAGTGAGTGAAGGTTGAATGTAGACATCTGACAAGATAACTACAGCCACACACTTTTCCAGAATCGAAATGGGAGGTCATTTCAATGGAATTTATTGTTGGGATTGTCATTAACGACAAGGAGGCATGACTAGATTTTCGTGATAGTTGACACTCTGACGAAGAGTTTACACCTTTGTCCCTATGCGTATGATGCATCAGGTGCAAGGTATAACTAGAGTTTATTTCTGTAAGATATTGAGACTGCCATATGCACCAAAAGAATCATATCTGATAAGGGAATCATTGTTTGCAAGACATTTTGGACGAGTTTCCTAAGAGGCCTTGGGAACACCACTGAACTTTAGTACAAAATGTCCCTGAGATAGACAGGATAACTGAAGGAACGAACCAAATTTGGAAGGTTCTGTTGTGTATGTGTGTGTTGGACCAACATAAACATTGGGAATAGTTCTTTCTGTTGGCCAAGTTTGCATGCAACAACATCCATCAAGGTATCGTTAATATGGCACCGTTGAGTTCCTCTATAGGCGATCTTATCAGACACCTTTGATATGGGATAGACTTGAGGATGGGGTCCTGGTAGGACAAGAAGCGATTCAAGAAATGGAAGAACAAGTCAAACGATAAGAAAAAGGGTTGGAAGAGGTGAAAGATCAACATAAGGGTTTTTTTTATGCACATCACGTGACTGTAATTATGAAGTTCCTAATGGGTAATCGTGCCTCATTCCTTGAGGCATTGCTCGATATTGATCTTGTATCTATGTGTGAATTTAGGTTAGTGATCCTACGCATGTTATTGAATTGAGTTCTTGGCAGAAGTTGGGTGAGGGTGCACTCATGGTGGAGGCAATCCACCTTATGGACCATTGAATTTGACAAATACGGCGTCGAACTTTCGATCAGTTCAAGGTCTAGTGGGGAAATTATAGTCCACACTCAACTACCTAGGAGGACGCATATGATATGCATCGACAATTTCCATTTTTTTTTATAGCTAGATGAAGCAAGAGCATCACTCCACCTCATCACATGCACTGTCACACAATCACTCACTGAAGAAAGGGAGAGGCGTTGACCCTCCCGTTTTTAAATTTTTGAATATGATCCGATGTGGATCGTTCATGTTGTAAGGCTGTAAGATCTGACCACGCATATATATAGGTCGATGGCCCACAGTCTGACTCAATCCAATGGCTGGGGTTGAATCATGATTTCATGATTCAGGAGTTCCAACAACTCCACCCTTTGACCTTCTCCAGTAGCGAGTCAGCGAAACATCGACTGCTCGCCACGTGTCCTCCTTGATGGACGGTCTTGATCCTTTTCGTGAAATTTTTTTTCGTGAATTTGGAGAAGTCTTCACCTCATTTTCCCCATGCCAAAATTCCCAATGATTGTGGATCTCTAACACCTATCACCCCAAATTCGACGGTTGGAATGATTTCGCGATTTTGGTGACCACAAATCCTCGTGCTTCGCCACTCTTATACGCCTGAGTTCTGAAACCCTGATGGCTTCCGGATCTTCGCCACATGTCCTCCACAATGGACGATACCAATGTTTTCGGGACTTTGATGGGTCCTCTCTCCTCTGCTTATATGAGGTTTAAACCTCGTGCACCTTCTCCCGGATCTAACAACTATCGATCCTCTACACTAGATCTGACGACCTAGATATATTCCCCTACGCGCTCTTTCCCTGTTGTCTGGATGTAGTTTTAACGGTCCAGATTTAATTCTCAGTGGTTGATCCGACGATTGTTGTACTCCTCCTTCTCCTGAGCTTTTTGGCTCTAAGACTTAGACGATTTTCTAAGTGTCGAAGGTTTTAACCTTCGATCCTTCTATGGGCCCAAAGACTTTGGGTCTCATTTGCGTTATGAGAACGTTGTCCCTCCTGAGATTTCTTCTCTCTGAAACCTCGAAGGTTCCTTGAGATTCTCCTCTCTGCTAACAGTCTGTGCACAAAGGAATTTTTCTTCCTGAGCTTCCAGATTTGGATTAAGTCCATGCTCGCACCCTCCTTGTGCAACTGAGATTTTTTCAAACTCATATCCGAAGTATTTCTTGAAAACAAATGCTTCTCGCCCTCCTAGCATTCTTCTGCTCGATGCACACCTTGCAGATATTTTCCTCACAGAGTATTCAACAACTCTATTTCTCCTCAAACTTGACAAAGAGTCCATGTCGTGCATGCTTGCACCAGCTCAATGACCACCTGACAGAGCTCTACAAAACCTTCAGTGATTATGTTTCTTCTATGTGCCTTTCTCTGCACAGTTCCTCCTCCGTATTATTCAGTAACTCTTAGGCTTCCTTTTAGTTTGTGAATCCTCCTGGTGTGCCCTCCTGGCATGTTCTTTCTGACTCCTCAGAGTTCAGATGTGCTCTCCTTGCGCTGGCTATAGAACTTCTCGCGTTCTATTGTGAACTCCTTACACAATCCAAAGAACCCAGAATGATTCAACAACTCAAACAAAGATAGAGAAATCTATCTTCCTACTATAAATGAAACCTATCATACATCTACAACATTCATTCATGAACTCATAAATACATGAACAACAATATGCAGGAAAAATTTGCTTTTCTATTAATCTTTCTGTCTCTTTACAGATGATTTACAAAGGCTGGACTGTAACAAGTCTTGGCTCTCTCAAGCTCTCTCTCTCAGAACTTCTAAGAGCTCCTCAGGCCTCCCCACCGATACCTCTCTCTCTCTCTCTCTCTCTCTCTCTCTC
>JZKD02S2047601.1:140021-151305 GCA_000966675.3 Picea glauca | reverse complement strand
TATCATTCCTAATTACCCCCTTACAAAAACGAGGGCTCCATGAGCTTATCCTCTTCACTGTCTTAGTGCCATCGCTTTATCTGTTGCGGAATAGTACTTTTATGGCTACATTACATAAATGGATGCCCAGTCCTGACTACATCCTAGGCTTGTTGCAAGCTACCATTTAAGGCAACCTCAACCACTACCTATACATATGCGTGGTCGGCTCTTACAGCCTTACAACATGAACGATCTGCATCGAATCATATTCAAAAATTTAAAAATGGGAGGGTCGGCGCCTCTCCCTTTCTTCATTGATTGATTGTGTGATGGCACGTGTGATGAGGTGGAGCGATGCTCCTACATCACTAGACATTTAGATATTGTCATATACTTTATTTTTTCACTTGTATACTGTGAAAATTCAAGATGAATTTTAAAACAAGAGGGGGTGTATGTAACATCTCGCTCTTGCACGCAAATGATGTGACTTATTCTTTGAGGACACTTGTGTGCAAGTGATCTGGTTCATTATATTATTGATTTATAGGCTTATGGATTCTGATGTTGAGACTGTGGATTATGATGTCATGTTATGTTATCATGTATAGACAGGTGATATTGACTGGTTTCTCCTGAGTGTGTTGGACTCTTGATAGATTGAGGATGTTGATGGCATCGATGGACCTCCTTGGACTCTAGATCGAGTCAGGGAGTGGACTGTATATGGTTTGAGTGTTTCTGTTATTTCATATGTGTCATATGACTGGGTATATTATGATGTTGTTTATGGATCACTGACATGTTCGTTGATGGATGTAGGCTAATGATTGCTTGCTAATCAGACTCACATTTGGATTAAAGGGGCCATGCACGACAACCAAAGATATTGAGGGAGAGGTGTGGCAGCAGCCCTGCCACATCCTACTAGAACTCTCATCGTGGCTCAAACTATAGGTTAACGATTACCTAGTTCAATAGATCCACGATGTCATAAGGGAAGACTGAGATAGTTTCTCACAAAGATTCTAAGGGGAACGTAATAAGGTATGGTCCTTATTCCTTAGAGGCCCTTAGTCTCCCACAAGGTCACCTAACATAGTATTGACTCCAAGGGCACGGCATCTACCAAAATCAGTCAAAAGGTGAGTGGCACCCTTAGAGAACGTAGTGTGTCTTGAAGGGAATGTCGCATAAATGAAACATGAATAAAGGCTAGTGGCACCCTTGAAGCACGTAGTGCATCTTGAAGGGTGCGCCGCAGTTTTAAAATTGGTGAGTCAATGAACCTAGGTACCTAGAAAACAATATCTCATTTTCACTTGGTCAATCTTAAAATAAATGTTGTATGAGTAAAGTTTAATAAGTATAAAATTTCCCTTAAAAACAATTTTGCTAAGTCTAATTGAAATTTCAGAATAGGTCTAATTGGGGGTATAAGGACTAAAACTAATTAATCAATTAATAAAGGGAGGGGGGGTGAAGAAAAATAAAATTTAAAAATCACAAGAGAAAGAATTTATCCAAAAAATTTAATTGTTGGTTATGTGAAAAACTTGCTAATTTAGAACTTAGACCAAAAAGGGGAAAATTAAATACAAAAGGAATGTGGAACATAAAAGGGAATCTAGTCTAGAGAACTTTCCCAAATCGAACTCAACTAAGCTTTAAGAAAGGCGTCAGTCATTAAGGGAATGTGAGGGAATAAAGGGACATCGAGGAGCATTTTTAGGAACATTTTTAGGTGGGTGAGGGAAATTGACAAATAAATTTAATTAACTAAATGAATTTCTAGTTCAACAAAGGGATCGGGTGACAAGTGTACGGGGGAGAATAATCCTAATAAAAAGAATTAAAGGTGCATTTTGGAAATTAGTCACTAAGAGAACTCTATAAAAGAAACAACAGAGGAGGGGAATGGATCAGAATTGGCAAGCATAAGATTATGCTGCTAGATTTTTCTTGACTTATTTTGCTTGTGGGAGTTGGGATACCTAGCTCGAATAAAGAGTGGTAGCTCGACCTTTCGAGGTGAGTTGGGAGCTAGATTTCTCTGGTTAGTGTGCGTGGCCCCTTTGTTGCTTGGGGGGCTCAGGGGAAATAAGAGAAAACCTAGAATTGGATGGGAAGTACCGGTGAGGTCTTCACAGTTAGCAAGCAGGAGGCGGGAGGGAACGAAAGCAAAAAATATCAACGTCGGATTCTTCGTCACGGTTACGGTAATCGTAAACTGTGTTGATCTCATTAAGTTGAAATAAATGTATTGGATTCTATTGCATATGCATTTTTCAAATTTTATTCAGGGATTTAAATTTTGTGGAGTCTTAATTAAATCATGTAGATGCAGTGAATCTGCCTTGTATTCGTGCTCCGTGAGAAATTCTTTCGCCCTTGTGTTTTCTTCTTGAATTATTGTTTTTGGGAAAAACCCTCTCGTTGAAGTTTTACTGTTTTGATCATTACTTATCAAAATCATTTCCCCTTGGCGAACCTAAGCTCTGAATTTTAAGTGGGATTTTGTCTGTGTTTCCTTCCTTCTTTTACACAGTGAAAATTTTCCCCTTTACCACTCAACATTTCACTCCCTGCCCAGCACAACGATTGGCTCTACATTTTTTTTCTTTATTGCCTTGGACTTCACCTTGCAACCTTTGTGTTGTCACTGCTTATCTCTATGCCTCCTTCCTTGAACCCTCTGTGATTATCCCAGGGGATTTTGGCAGCATTACCAATAGACCAATTCTATTGATTCTTCAATGGGTGATTTCGAATTTCTTATACTCTTCCTTAATTTTAGACTTCGAATATTGGGTAATAAATAGTTTAGCTCAAAATTTTTAATGGATACTCGGATTGGGAGAACAAGCAGTTGGAATGAGTATGATTTTCCTTCACTGGAGAATAGGTTGACCAATGGATTAACCAGTGCGTTTAAAGAAAAAGCAATGAAACTCACCTTAAAGAAGATAGACATGTATTGGCTTTCAATCACCAATGGTTATCAGAATTTTATCGAAGCATTTGGCATTGATTCACCCTGATTTTAGAGTCTCATGGCATTTTATTTCCTCAGATTCCTTTCAGGGTTAGCTCTTAATTCAACACATATCTGTTTCCTTATGGCATTATCTTTCCTTGAGTTTCTCTACAAAATTCTGGAACCTTTTATTGAAGTTTTATCTTGAATCCCCCTCGGGTATAGCCTTCAAAATCTCCCCAAAATCCAAGCATTCATCTTGGTGAATTCACCTGACTTAAATATGTGGAGGGTAATTAATTTCACCCCAGAATATCTTTAGTTCTCTGCACGTTTGAAGGGTTTCCAGCTCAGTGCTTTCGATTCTCTTGCCCAATGTTCTACGCACGTTACTCTTGCTTAGAATTTTTGTTTACTATGTTTTGTTAGACTTACCTTACACCCAAATCCCGAATGATTTCCTAGCTTTATGCAGCAAGTACCCATTAAGGCCCTGCATTTACCTTGTTTTCCATTCAGCGTTTCGTTATGTTTTTGCCCAAGATGATTCCCCTATAGCTTCGTTGATTCCCTTAATATTTTATTAGCTTACCTATCATCATATGTTATTTAAAAAGTAAATGATAATAGCAAGTGCGAGGAAGTAAAGGGAGGTAAAATTGATAAAAAGTCTAATAAGAAATTGTAGTTACGATAGTAGAAGCCAAGGAATGGTCACGAGAAAATCAATATAAATTTGGTGTACATTAAATATAGGTACCCAATGATCACCTTTCTAATATGATTGTGAATCTTAGAGATGTGTTTTCCTTCAAGTTTGATTCCTAGTCGATGCAAGGTTCATTGACCCCTTTAAACATTAATGAGGATTAATCTTCTATCATGACAACATTTGAAGTTAAATCAAATCCTGTTGTTAATTATAAATAGTAGTGATGTAAATTGTTAATAGGATATGTGCATTTAAGAATGCTATGAAAATGCATAATGATAACTATTAAATATTGATGCAAATCTTCCTGAATAAAACTTTGGATTGTACATGCAAATGTCTCCCCTTCAGTATGCTTACTTTTCCCTTGACGTCATTTTGGCATGTTCTTTTCCATGTGTTGGGTTGAATCTCTAAGAATGATTTTTATGTAGTTGTTTACTTTCCTTAAATATTTGAAACTTGTATTTTGGGGTTTAATATAATGTAAGGGGGTGCTTGTTGTAGACATTAGACACCTTGTGTGAAATAAATTTTACTGTAATATATGTCGATTTAACAATTATACTTGTGGCTTTGATTTTATTAATGGATGATCAATTAACCACTTTACTTACGTCTTGAATTTATTAATGGATGATGGATTAACAACTTTAATTGCGCCTTTGAATTTATTATGAATGGTGGATTAACAACCTTTATTGGTGCCCTGATGTGTATGGATGGTTGTGGGTGTAGTCTCTTCTTGCGCACCGTAATGGCATTGACGTGTGAGCGTTAGAAATTAAATGCTTTGCGCCTTGAAAATAGGGCATAGTTGATTACATTGCATCTTATCTTGTGTTGTTATATGAATGATGAATGATTAAGTTGTTATCTCACTTGTGTAATGATTTTTATAATGATGCATGACTGGTTAGGTAATAATATTTATGTGCGTCCCTTAATTTAGCGGCATATGATTGCCTCACCATTCTTCCTTGCACCTCAGAATTAATGATAATGGTGTTTGAATTTAAGTGATTGATTTACTCGCACA
Source organism: Picea glauca (assembly GCA_000966675.3). Taxonomy (NCBI): domain Eukaryota; kingdom Viridiplantae; phylum Streptophyta; class Pinopsida; order Pinales; family Pinaceae; genus Picea; species Picea glauca. Next base: position 146,595 of record JZKD02S2047601.1, on the reverse strand, counting down.
ATGAATTTAATTGATGTTTAATTTCGTACCATTTTTTAAGTTGACATGATAATGTTCAGCAATTATTACTCTCCCGAGCAGTGGATATTTAATGTTGACGTATGATTGCTAACGATGATGGTTACCCATGCGCTATGTTAATTGTGAATTATAATTGATGGATTTATGGTCCTTATGAGACGCGTTGAAGGTTTAATATTTGTATTGTATTGTGTCGTTATTAATGGTAGAATGAAATGATGTTGGGTTGTTGTAATTATTATGTTAATACATTGATGTGTGTGTCATGATTCATGGTGACGATATGGTGGCCATGTGTCGTATTGGATTATTAATGCTTTATTATTGTTTCATTAATTTATGTGATTGATGTGTCGACGATGTTGACTATTTATTATGATGTTTAAATTTTCCTAACATGAATTAAAAAAAAAAATTGACCTCTTGTACATCGTTTGGTTGTAGTAACGGCGGGGTCGTTACAAAGGAATAACTCTGGACCTAGAAAAGATAAAATCCATTGAGGAATGGCCAACACCAATAATTTTCAAAGAAGTGAGATCCTTTGTGGGACTAAGTTCAAGGAGAAGATGATCAAAAACCCCTAATCCCCTTCAAATTCATTGATTATTGGTTACAAATATGTGTTGGAGAAATTTATATTTTCAACACACTAGTTCAGTGGGGGTAACACTAATTCGATGGGAGTTAAATGACTAGTTCTATTTTAGACTTTCTAATTTTATACCATCACTATTATGCATGCATTCCTAATTATAGGATGTCATTACCTATATGAGTGAATATCACTCACTCATTGATTAGATAATAATATACATTGATTCTCATTCTTCATGTTGTATCTCTCTTCCTTTTCTTGATAAGCTTTGTTTGTGTATGATTTAGTTAGGTCTCCTGTGCAGGTTTCCATGAAACACTGACATGGTATCAGAGTCAAGCTACTTGGAGCAACCCAGACAAGCTAGAGAAGAGATTATAGGATCTGAGTAAACTTAGTTTCTGCTATCGTCGCAACCTATCCCTATCGAAAGGTGCGGCAATTGGAATCGTCGCAGCCTATCCCTATCTAAGGGTGTGACATCGTTGCACTGTGTTCTTCATCCAGGGTGTGACGATTCAATTTTTCATAATATTCACACCATGTCCTTCACTAGGGTGTGACAATTCAACATCGCCGCACTTTATCCTTCTCTAGGGTGCGACGATTCAGCAGTCCTCCAAAAAATTGGGTTTCTGCAGTAAAATAGCCATATCGCGAAATCCGCTATCGGGGTCGGGTTGAAATTTTTACCAGAGACGTATAACATAGGGATTCGCATGCTCACCAAAAATATCCAAAACCCACATCATATTTTAGGAGATATAGTTGTTTTATCATATCTATAGCTACCATAGAACCGTTTGTCAGATCTCGGAATGCACGATCTAGGTTTTCAATATATTTTGAGAATCAATAGCAAGGATGGAGACGATGCAAATTCTTAAATCAATTATGGTGATAATACTCACATTGTACAACTATTTTGAATGGAAGGCGAAGGACGCATTCCAACTCAAAAGAAAAGGACTATATAATTTGACGATGACGACAGAAATGGAACCTACATCAGCGCTTGAGAAGTCCAGATGAGTGAACCGTAAGGATGAGGCCACAAGACTAATTCTTTAGTTAATCTCCATTGATCTATGGTTTTATGTTTCCAGATGCAAAAATCCAAATGATATCTAGACCACCTTGGAAGGAATCTTTGGAAAGCAGGATGAGATTCGAGGTCATATGCTTGAGGTAGAGTTGAATACCTTAGACCCTAAAAGTTTTGATAATATACAAGATTTTTATACTAAATTTAATTTTTTTCTATTGAGTTTGGGTGAATGTCGTATTGATAATCCTACATAAGAGAAACAACTTATTCTAACAATCTTGGCCAGCTAGGACCAGAATACACTGTATATGTATCCAATTTTCATTCTGGCAGATGTCTTTTTGGAACAAATTGGAAAATGCCTACGTTGGCTCAGTTCATTGAGTCTCTCACTCAAGAGAAGAAAAAAATCATACATATGGGCCTCATCAAGGATCCCAAATCACTTTCATTCACCATGCATGATGGAAAAGGATCATCCAAACAAAACGGGAAGGAGAAACAGAATGAAAAGGCGGGATATTCCAAACCCTTTAACGATTCTTCAAGTTCCAAAGACTCTTCATTTTCGAAGAAGAAGAAGAAGGGAAAGAAGTGAACTTACTACAATAAAATGTATCATGAATAATCTGCATGCATGAAGAAACAGATCGATCTTATGGCACAGACACTTCAACAGAACAACCTTGGAAATTTCATTCAAGAGGGAGTCAAGAAGAAGGAAGAAGATCATGCTCCTAGGAAAGGTAATCATCATGCTTTGGTTGCAATTAATTCCTCATTTGATTCATGGATTATAGATTCTGGTGCATCCCATCATATGGCAGTGAAAGAGGAAGTTTTCTCTTCTTTGAGTCCATGCTCAAGACCCCCTATTCTCATGGGGGATGATTCTCCAGTAGTAGTAGTAGGATAAGGAATATTGGAACTCCATAATGGTAGTTTTGAGAATGTTTTACATGTTCCAAATATTTCTATGAATCTTCTCTCAGTTTATCAGATCACTCAAAAAAGTAAAAAGGTTGAATTTACATAAGATTCAGTTTCAATAATTGACATGCACGAAAATTACATCATTGCAATTGATGAGGTGGATCACAAGTCAAGGTTGTATAAATTCACTAATTTTTCTAATGATGACTCCTCTATTCTACTTACACATAAGGAGAGTAATTTGCATGCACCTCCAATGTAACATGCATATACTCTTGTGCTTCCATCAGTTTTAGACATCAGAGATGATTCCATACACTCAGATTATGTACATGGAAATAAGCAGGAAGTAGATCCAGATAAGAACCCAGCGCTAAATCTTCAACAGATTCCCAAGAAGGCACAATTCACATTTCATGAAGCATGTATCCTTGTAGGGAATCCATTGGATTCGAGGAGGACTCGATCTCATCATGAGGAGCCTTCTCATGTACTTTCAACTTCAGAACCTACGATGCCCATGCATTTCTATATGGTTCAATATATTGATCCACAAACCTATAATAAGGTTGTGGGAAATCTATTATGGCAAGAAGCCATGAAGGAGGAGCATGACTCTCTCCTAGAGAATCAGACTTGGCATCTGGTTCCACTTCCACCATAAAGGAATATTTTCAGGTGCATATGGGTCCACAGGATCAAGAGGTACAAGGCCCGACAGGTTTCCAAAGGAATTCATCAGATCCATAAATATTTCTACATCTTCACAAAGACTTTCAGTGAGAAACATTTTCGAAATTTGTGGGATCGTCTTGCAGTGAAGAACACAGTTCCCTAGCAGTTGCCATTTTATTCTTTTGATACATTATCTTTTGAGGGGGGTTTTTTGTTCCCATGTGGTTTTCCCTCTTTCATCACTTTTATTCAGTGTTCATTAGTTTCATTTTGCATGAGTACCTAATATGGCCTAGTATCGGGGACTCATTTTTTACTCCATAGTGATGTTCAGAGGGGGTGTTGGAGAAATTTCTATTTTCGTCACACCGGTTCAGTGGGAGTTAACTCACTAGTTCTATTTTAGACTTTCTAATTTTATACCATCACTATTATGCATGCATTCCTAATTATAGGATATCATTGCCTATATGAGTGAAGATCACTCACTCATTGATTAAATAATAATATACATTGATTCTCATTCTTCATATTCTATCTCTCTTCCTTTTCTTGATAAGCTTTGTTTGTGTATGTTTTAGCTAAGTCTCAAGTTCAGGTTTCCATGAAACACTAACAAGATGAAGAATTCATTTCAAAAGTTAAAAATGAGTGGAGGAAAATTGATTATGAGGAAGAAGGATCACTGGTCTTCAAATGATAAAAAGGGCCACAACAGAGTGGGCCAAAGAGAAATATAATAACTTGGAGGTCAAAAAATGAAACTTGTTTTAATATGAGGAAGCTAAATGGAGGTTGAAGAGTAGGGCCTTGTGGTTGGGACAAGGAGATGGAAATACAAATTTCTTTCACAACTTTGCAAAAGGAAGGAAGCACGAGAATACAATATGGAAAATTCTAAAGGTAATAGGAATCAAGGCTTTGAATTTTAAAGGAATTACAAAGATTGGAGTTAAACATTTATCCTAGTTATGCTTAGTGCTAAACAAGGAAAACATAGCATAAATCATTTGTATTATGGAATTCCATCCAATATTAGTATATCAACAGGTAAATGATGATTTGTGTGCAAAAGTATCAAAAGAGGAGTTAAAATATGTAATATTTCCTCTTTTGAAAAGACAAAATTCCAAGATCATATGGTTGTTCAATAGACTTTTTCAAGTGTTTCTATATGAGTGGTTGGAGGAGAATATATTAGAAAATGTGGAGGAATAAAGAGTCTCAGACAATGTGTTAGGTACCTTCAATGCAACAATTTTTATAGCTCTCATTCCTAAAATGGATTACCCAAGATCCTTTGATGATTTTCATCCCATTTCCTTATGTGACTACATCTATAAAATTATCACAAAGGTAATATCTCGAAGACTCTATTCGATCCTCTCTAATGCAATTTTAATGGAATACTTTGGGTTTCTAGAAAATAAGCAAATTCATGAAGCAGTGGGAGTAGTCCAAGAAGGTTTACATTCAATCTGAGCTAAAAATATTTATTCAATGGTTATAAAGCTTGATTTGAGAAAGGCTTATGTCAACTTTAGTTGGCTATTCGTCTGATTAATTTTAATTCATACTGTGTTTGGACTCTATTTTATCAACTAGGTTGAAGGATGTTTTAATTCTTCCTCTTTTTATGTCCTAGTTAATGGGTTTGATACAAATATTTTCAAACCCATTAGAGCCCCTATACAAGGGCATACATTATTTCCTCTTATGGTATTTTCAGTTTCTAAAGGACTAAGTAGGATCATTGAAGCCTACAAGAGAAATCAAAAATTGAAAGAAGTAAAATTGGGTAGAAATACCTCTTTCACATGTTTTTTGTAGATGGTATCCTCTTATTTGGAGATAGTTCTATTAGGGTTCTTGTTTATATTAAATAAATGTTTTCCCTCTATTGTGAATATATAAGTATAAAAGTAGATATACAATAATAGTCTATTTATTTTAATGGTTTCTTTGATAAACAAATAATGGTTGTGGTCTAGATTTTTCCTTTTCAAGTATTATAATTTAGCCAAGGCATCAAATACTTGGGATTCACTCTCAAAGCCAATGGATATGGCTCCATGGATTGAGATTCATTGTATAAAAAAATTAGAGAGAAGAGTCTTAGTATGGTGTTCATGTGGGTTGTCTATGGGGGGTCGATTAACTCTCATAAAGTTAGTATTGGAAGCCACCCCTATTTATTGCCACTCCTTAACATACATTCTAGTTGGTATATTAGAGAAAATAAAATATTTTAGTTTTATGTGGAAGAGAAGCAAGTAAATGGAGATGCCCCTCTTAAAATGGACAAGAATTGAAAAGCCAAAATTCCTTGGATGTTAGGGCTTAAAAACATGAACAACTTTGGAAGAGACTTGGCGACAATGATCCTATGGATATTGATCAAGGTTCACAATCTATAGCGGAGGGTTATACTAATCAAATACATGGATCCTTTGTTGATAGAAGAATGGATAAGGTAGAGAAATAATTCTTAATCAAATGCTTAAATTATGTGGAAAGCAATGATGTTATCTTTATCTTTTTTAGGGAACTTTATGGATTGGAAGGAATAAAATGGTCAAAGGATAAGGTTAGTGTTTGACCCCTAGATATGGTGTGAAAACAAACACATTATTTCTAAAGATATAAAAAAAAAAACTAAGCCAACAAGGAATCACTCATATCATAGATGCTACAGAACGGGTAGAGGAACTTTAAGGAAACATCATTGGAAGGAATCTATGGATTTAGTGTTAGAAGGAGAGGAGGCCAAGAAATGGAACACATTGATAGGAACATTGGTGGGAAATACTCAAGGAAGAAGATGATTCCGTTGATTAAGGTTGGTTGTCATTGATGTCAACCCTTGAAGAAAGACCCGTAGCACAAATTTTGGGTAATGGACCCAAGATTGTTTTATGTAAAAATGACTCGTTATTATCTTTTCATGGTTGATAATAAGTATAAATGGATGAACTCCAAAGTGGTCCCCTTATGGTGAAATCCCTCATGGGAAGAAGCTTTGCGGATTGAGTTATCCTAGAAGTATGGTTAGAGAACCCATGCTTATTTGTGGAATAATAAGATGAAGGTCAGTGAATTTGTCAGTGAAACTATCCTATATGGATAGTTCTTTTCATGCCATTTTTGGTGGTATGTGGAACGTCACATAACTCCTCACGGTTATAGAGTTATGGCCATGAGAAGTTGGAGAACCCAGGTTTGGGTAATGGACCCAAGTTTGTTTGATGGATAACGGTATGAGTTTTGATATATTTCCAGGTAATACTATTATATATGGA
>JZKD02S2047601.1:116208-126891 GCA_000966675.3 Picea glauca | reverse complement strand
GTGTGTGATTGTTCATTTCTTATTATTGGATAATAATTCTACATTGGCATAACACTTGGATTATTTGGAGAAAAAGGATTAGAATTACGCTATTACTAATTCACCCCCCCCCCCTCTTAGTAATCCAACAGATTCATTGGTTTGGCCTTGGAACCCGACAGTTGAATACTTTTCCAGTATGGGTTACAAAGCCATGATTTTCATTAAGGATACAAATGAATGTCCATTCTAGGAAGCCACTATGCAAGATGAAAGGTCCAAAAAAAATCAAGGATTTTTTCTAGTAAGCTCTAAGTAATAAGATTTTAACTTGGGATCATTTTCAAAAGAGAACCTGGCATGTTCCAAGATTCTATTATCTATGCAATATGGATGAGGAGACCATACAACATATTGTGGTTCATTTTTCATTTGCAAAAGAGTATGGTAGGAGGTATACAATTTATCAAGAGTGGCACACTAGATTGGAAACCCACTTAATGAATTGAACTAGATGAGTGATCCCACCTTGGCATACCTTAATATTTACCTTCTACACATTATCACTATAGAGCCAAAATGATCAACAATATATTATAAAATACCCCTAAGCTATAACATACCAAGAACAAAACATAATAGTCCAAAACTCAAAAAGATGGAAATTTGCAAAGCGTGGGAGGTGGCACCCTCCCATTTCAAATAGAGAAAGTTATTTGTCTGAGATAGAGCCTCCTTGGATAATTGATCAACTTCTGAATTTATGTCTCAGTATATATGGCAGAAAGAAATATCTTGAAATGAATCCGCAACAAATTTTAAAAGTGCTCCTATATTTTGCAACTCCAGATTTTCCAACTTCCAAACATTGTTCTTCCAATCAATGACCATTTTAGAATCCCCAAAAACTTATATAATTCAATATTGTGATTTTTTTCACAATGAAGAAGCTCAAGAAGTGTCAATAGTTCAGCTCTCTTATTGGTTCCAACATCCAAGTTCCCACTACCAAAAATATAATGCGAGTCACTGAGAAAAAGAACAAACCTGATACCACAAATTTTGTCCACACCTTGACATGCTCCATCAAAAAAGCCTCGAGGCTTTGATTTATTGATTGTTATGGAACCAACACTATGGCCCTTCTACAAATTTGTAATCACCAGGTAGAATGGATATAGAGTCGAGGCCTATTATATAACCTTAATGTTGGGCCAAGATTTACCCTCGAACAAATTGAAATTCTTTGCCAACCAAAGACCTCAAGAAACCAAGATTGGAACAACTCAAAAAGGTTTCAATGTATTTTTAGTGTAAAACTCCTCAAAACGATCTACAATGGAATCATTTTCGCAGGCATAGCCCATCCCCATATGGTCACCAATTTATTTCCATATATGGCACGTATAGGGACAAAGTATAAAATGATGCAGATTAGACTCCTCTATCATTTTACACAATACATAGTATCCATGCCCTTGTGTGTTGCTATGTTGCATTCTATCCCCGGTAAGTACCTTGCCCTTCAATATTAGTTAAAAAAATAGAATTCCCTTTGGAGGGCCCTTTATCTTCCATATATGATTATAACACCAATGGTCGACTTCACAACCAATTGATAAGAGAGCCCTATAACCCAACATCGCCGAATAACTGCCTCCAACTTTGTTATAAATCCAAACAAGTTCATCCTCCCAATCGCTTAACTTCACATGTGCTCTTTGCAATTCTTGAATAAAACCAGACCATTGGTTATGCCATTGCTCCTTCAAATGTATATCGTTCACTAATTTCCAACCTCGTCTCCACAGAGAAGTGGTACTCCTAGTGAGAATATGATTGAGAGTACACAAGTTATTTTCTTGAAGAAATCCAACCAAGTTATCGGGGAGAAAGATATTCAAAAAGCATTCCAATATCACCTCTCTACCCACTTGAACCTTCATACATGATCCCACCTTATAGGATAAAAAGTTTCCCACGGTTGGAAACACAATTGACAGATTCTTTCATTGAATCGATGTTATAGTGTGAATCTTCTGAGGGCAACGTATCCAGTCAAGAATCATACCCGACTGAATGTATTTTGCACATAATATACAACACCAAAGACTATCATGTGTGAGGAAGACCCATAAGGTCTTAGTCGCTAGTGCTTTGCAAAAGAAGACTATGTTCTTGGGGCCCCACCCACCAATCAATTTAGGAGGAGAAAGGGCCTTCCAACTAACAAGACAAGAGACGAGATAATCAGTAGCACCTTTCCATAACTAATTATAACACAATTTCTTGATCTTAACCAATATTCCTTTTGGAATAATTGCCAACAAATGACAATAGACCGAAATGGCTTTGATTATCGATTTGATGAGGTTGAGACATCCACCCCTAGATATCCATATATTAAACCACAAATTAATCATCTTCTCAACTTTCGAGACCTACCATCCCTAATCAGTTATGGTATAGCAACTTGGCTTCAGCCGATACCCCAAGTATTTCAACCCATCATAAAGATCAAAGGAGGGGTAAAGAAAAATATTGGCCATCTCATGTCACAAGACCACATCACAATTCGTATAATATATAGAATATTTCCCAACATAGATCATCATACCAAAAATTTTTGTTATGATCAAATGCCTTAAAAATGATAAAAAGTCAATGATTACAATCCACTTCGAGGGGGAAACCTCCTTTTACAATATATCAAATTCATAATATTGTTACACATTATTTTCGTCATCCCTATGATCGCTAATGATGTAAACCTATATGTTGCCTTCAGAGGGGTCACAGTGGCCTGAGTTCCTAAAGAGAGAAGGGAGAAGAACTTCTCCTGAGAAAAGAAGTTGCATTTTCCTATGTAAAAACCTTATAAAAAGAGATGTTCGCAGGTTGCTATATAGGCAGGGTGCGGGAATGATCAATTCTCGCAGGTTGCACTATAGTCAGGGTGCGAACAGTTCGCAAGTTTCTCTATAGCTAGGGTGCGAACATTCCAGCACGTGGGAAAAACGTACGGTTTCTCAAATCTTCTAGAAGGAGAAGCTTCTTGGGTGAGGTGGCATCCGAACGGTTTGGATCTTACTCACTTTCATGATTTAGTGGGATCATCCTAATCTCCTCACCTTATCCTCTTCAATTTATAAAAGGAGAGGATCTCTCATGGAGAAGGGGTTCTTAGCTTTGGATTGGCTTGGAATTATTAGCTTCATTGAAGTGTCTTTGAGATTTGCTTTGTCAAGATAGATTGTGAGTAGCTATCAGATCTATGGTCTCAGAATTCTTGGAGTCAAAGTGTGTGGGGAATGAAAGACAGTTGGAAGGGACCTTACGACATCAAGGCAATGGTTGTAATCTCTCTTTCACATTTAATATGATACAGTAATATGTTTCTTTCCCATAAAGTTAGATTTACTTTATTACATAACTCCTTGATCATATGTATAGATTAGCTATTGAATATATTATTTTCTTTCACTTTGGTTGGTTTGTGCTGTTTTGATCTTGACTGCACGAGAGCGTTGGAGCGAAGCAGGAGCAACAAAGATTAAGGAAGTGATTACAAAGGTACATATCTTCTTCTCACTTCCAATTTAATTCAATAGTTAGATCTAGGGAAAGCGATATATTCTGTCCTGTTTTGTTCTAGATCCAGGTGGATTTAGGGAGATTGGTTTGTGTCCGCACTTACGGATTTATCCAATAACAAATATAATACAAGATGAGATAATATGATCCTAAGACTATGTATCCTTGTTATATATATAACATACAAAAGGTACAATTATAATGAAAGGATGTAATGAAGGGTCCTAATTGACATACAAATATAACACTAGAAATGCAATAATTCAATATCTAGGGCTTAATAAGGGGTTTTATACATAACATGGGGATTAATGAAATCACAAAAGAGATCCAAAATTCCTTTGAGAACACACCCCTATGCGACCACACAATTATTGAAAAGTAAGATGTCATCCACGAACAATAAATGGGTGAGTGACACAACACACCTGATCCTAACACCTTGTATCCAATTACCTCGTGGATCAAATAACCCTTCAAAAAACCAAATTTCTTCGATGTGACGATCCCTGACAATATAGATTTGATATGCATAGCAATGATTTTTGTCACTATTTTATATAAACTATTAATAATTCAATATGAATAAAATCATCAAAGGACGACGGTTGATCAACTTTGGGGATCAATGCAATAAAATTGGAATTAATACTACCAAGAAATTTTCCAGATATACAAATCTCTTCAACTACCCTAAGAAGATCATCACCTAGTAAATCGAAAAAACCTTCATAAAATTTCGTCAACCAACCATTGGGTTCAGGGCTCTTGTCCCATTGTAAGGAGCAAAGAACTGCCTGAAGTTCTTCCTTTGTGATCTCATTAAACATCATTTGGTTTTCTTCATCACCTACCAACTAAGAAAAAAAGGATAGCAGTGTAAGTGTTGCATCCATTTTGAATTCTAAATATTCCTAAAAGAGTGTTTGAAAGTGACGGACTACCGGCGCGGCCAAATCCATGAAACTATGAAATTTTGTGCCCTCATCTCCCAACAACTCCCATATAGTGTTATATATCTTCATATAGTTTGCACAACAATGAAAGAACTTGGTATTTAAGAAAACAATATCTAGCCAAAGTGCCCTGCTCTTTAAACGCCACTCATTTTCATGTTCCACCAAAATAGAGTGACGAGCATATTTCAAACCACGAACATGATCAACATCCACAACACCTCCCTAGAAAAGAGAGATACAATCATAAATATGAGCAAGATTTTCCTTGATATCAAGAAGGAATTTCCCTGAACCTTCATATGCGCAATGCCCCATTGAACAATGGCATGCTTCAACTTCTTTAGATAATCCACAAACTATTGAGGTGATCCTATTCCTTTATTAGGATAAAATTTTACCCAATGAGCTTCCATCAGAGCCTAAAAGTCCTCGATCCCAATCCAACTTGATTTAAATTTAAAGGTTTCCCTAGATGATCCCTCGAAGCATCCAACTCCAAAACAATAGGGTAATGGTTAGAACATTTGACCTTTCCCACCCATGATCTATATATACTTATATACTACAATAAATAATTATGTACCAGAAAGCGTTCCAACCACTTGTGTATTCCATCTAGAATTGATTTTCTATTACTTCAAGTAGGACTTAGAGAGGTTGGATTAACATCCACCAATCCTGATGATTCCAGTTTATTATGAAAATAGTAAGTCAAGGGATCCTCTCTAGCCAAATACCCTTAAATCTCTTCGCTACCCAAAGAAAAATTCTAGTCACCACTAATGATAATATTTTCCACCTGTAAGGAATGAGTGTTCAAGACTTTGTCCCAAACCAAGAAGGTATGATCCAATGCCTTGCAATGAACCTCTGCAACAAAACCCCATTTCACAGAAAAAAAACTGATAAGAGAGATAGTCAGAGAGATACAAGGAATGATACCCCCTGACAACCCCTCTAAATCCAACCCAATGAAATCATGTCCCATAAAAAATTTCCCCACCTCATAGATGATCTAATCACACATCGCCATTGTCTCCTGAAATAACATTGTATCAAGTTGTCCATGTCCTATAAACCTTTGAAGGGAGATATTTTAAGGTCGTCCCCCTATACCCCTCACATTAGTCAACAATATCTTCATGAATGAGGAGTAGAGGGGGAAACACCTACTCTAATGTTGGACAACTGAGAGGTGGGGGTGAATCAGTTGTTATCGAGCTTAAACAATTATGCTTCTTTTAAAACTCTTTGCAGAAACACTGAATGATGATCACAATAATGCAGGGAAATAAACACTGGCACATTCAGCATCAGTCACATATATGAGAAACACAGAGACAGATATTTTCCAAGGAAACCTATACAGGGTAAAAACCTCTTTTTCTTTATATGATAAGTAATAATTACATTCTTTACATTATCATACATATGAGCACCAACTCATAATGAGGCTACAACCTATGTTTTTCAAGCTGCAACTTGCTGAGAGCACCAACTCTCTGTTTTCTCTAGCACCCACTAGAAGGAAGCACCAACTCCCCGGTTTCTATAGCACCAACTCCCTGAGTGTTTCCAGCACCAACTGGATGGAAGCACCAACTTCCAATCATACAGGCAACCAACCTGTATAGCAGAGAACACTAGTTCTCCCTTACACCACCCTACCACCCTGGTTTCTCTGGCTGCAACCAGATGGAAGCTACAACTCCCTGTGTTCAAGCACCCACTTGAACCTCTGAGGACAACAGTCCTCCCGAGCACCACCCAACCACCCTGAAATATAAATATTTTCTACTGAAACTTATTACAGTGATAAGATGTTCAACAATGGCTTACCAGACTCATCATTGTTCTGCTGCATTTTGTTACTCTGTCTGCCTCATTGCCTTCCTGCACACATGACTTGCATTGTCTGTTCTTCTGCTTTTTATGCTCTGTGCGCCATGTCAATTCACTGCACAGTTCCTCTTCTGTGCATTTCTACTTCTGTGCTCTGCCTCCTTGCTCACACTTCAATCCTTCTACACAGCGACCACAACAACTCCAACAACAACATCTCACTTTTCTTCTCTGTATCGTGTATATATATTCCTTCTGTGCCTCTTGTGCATGCAATATTTTCCATTCTTCTGCATGCTCATACCGCGCCAATATCCTCCACCTCTCGAGTGATTTGCGTGATCATCATCTTAACTCTTCATCTTCTCTGGTCGTTTTCCCACGCGTTCAGCATCACTAGATGTTATGTTGAGATTCCTCAGCCTCTCTGGCAGTTGAGACTCTTCGTCTTCTCTGTGACAGTCAAGATCACCTTCTCTGTTTTAGTTACAGGCTTCCACACTCGTCCATCTGTCAATCCCTTCTAAGAATAGTCTTCCTTCACTTGGACGAAGCTTGGAGACTCTTCATCTCCTCTGATGATCACACAGGGGTCTCTTCGAATTCTCTAGCAGACGCCATCAATGGTTTCTGGTAGTTTCACTGTGTCGTGCATCAGTAGCCCTCCGATCAACACTTGATCTGACAGTTCAGATTACATCACGATTTCACATATCGCGATATCGGGATTCCTGATGTCAATAATCTTTGACATGTCCAACTCTCGATTCCCGATGCCTCTCCATTGATTGGAATCAACGGTCCAGATCAAATCTTGATCTGACGACTCAGATTACATCGTGATTTCACATATCACGATATCGGGATTCCTGATGTCAATAATCTTTGACATGTCCAACTCTCAATCCCCGATGCCTCTCCATTGATTGGAATCAACAGTCCAGATCAAAGCTTGATCTGACGGCTCAGATTACATCGTAATTTCACATATCACAAAATCGGGATTCCTGTGGTGAATGTTCTTTGACAACTTCAACACTCAATCCTTGAAAATCCGACATGGACTGGAATCAACGGTCCAGATTTGATCTTGATTCAATGGTTGTGATTTAAGTCATGATTTTTCATATCGTGAAATTGGGATTCTTGTTTCATTGTTTCTTTTACATCTCCAACGCGCGATCCTCGAAACTCCGTCATGGTGTAGGTCTGTTGACGTCACATGTGTTAAATAACTGCCACGTGTCACCCTAATTCATGACTTACATGTGCTTGGCATGTTGAATCGGTCTGACACTTGTCCTTACCTAGTTGTGCCACATGTTCCTAGCTGACGTGGTCTGCTGACATGAGTCGGGTCGACGGTCTAGATCACATCTTGATCTGACGGTTCAGATTCAGTCGGTATTTCACACATCGCGATTTCAGGATTCTTGATGTCAATATTCTTTGACATCTCCAACTCTCGATCCCTGAAACTCCAACAGGAAGTCGGATCAACAGTCCACATAACCCCCTGAGATGGACGGTCCTCCTGCTTTCGAGATTTGTGAGCCCTCTACTCCTTTCACTTTTAAAGATCATGCAGGTTTCCCTCGATCCAACGGTGGTTGGACCATGCGCTCAGATCTGACGCCTGAGATCTATTCTCCTCTTCAGCGCCCTCTTCTTGTCTTTATTCAGATCTGACGGCCCTCATGCTGTCGGGATTTGTGAGCCCTCTACTCCTTGCACTTTTAAAGATCATGCAGGTTTTCCTTGATCCAACGGTCTTCAGACCCTGCGCTCAAATCTGACGCCTGAGATCTATTCTCCTCTTCAGTACCCTCTTCTTGTCTTTATTCAGATTTGATGGCCCTCATGCTGTCAGGAATTTTGGATGGGATCCAACGATCAGAAATGCTTCTCGGGCCTTTGATCATTTTGTCAATGTTGTGTTGCCTTCGATCATTCGATCTTCCTGGACTTATCTTCTCTTTGCCTGTTGATCATCGTTGTTGTACTCAATCCATCATCACTGTTGTACTTGCCAGTGTTGCCTTCGATCATTCGATCTTCCTGAACTTATCTTCTATTTGCCTGTTGATCATCGATGTTGTACTCAAGCCATCATTACTGTTGTACTTTCCATCAATGACAATCTTACGCTGCTTGTAAAACATACCAAACATCCTCTACACTATCTCTTCTGATCTTATCGAGATTGCTCTGCAGCTTCTTCCCAAAATACTTATGGTGCCCATATGTTACATTCTTCCTGTATTCATGCCATCTTCATTGTTGTACTTTCCATCAATGACAACCTGTTAAACATTTCCAACATCTAAGTATCCCAGAGATAAGTCTTTGACATCCTTGAGAGACCTCAGGAGACACATTTTCTTGTGCATTTTAAGGGTGGATTTTCTCCCCACTTTTGAAGGCCAAGGATCCTTAGTGGAAGCAGTGTCCAAGCCCCGAGAGGTAGAGAAATATGGAGTAGACCTCAGTGTAAGTAAGTATGGATCCTTCCCTAACAATGAAGAATTCGAGATAGATGAGCCTTCCTTATGGGAACCCACCGAAGGGACAAAAACATGATCAAAGTCTTCCCCTAAATTAATAATAGGGTTCTTCAGAGGACAAATATTCTCTAAGTTTGTAGGAAGAACATCCAATGGAACGAAGAAGTCGACGGGCTCATCCTTCCAAACCCCCAATGGCGCGGAAACACCACTGGTCCTACCCCAGCCTTCCCTTGAGAAAAATCCCTTTTGAGTAGAAGAAGTAAAAGCATCAAGGCTGATGGAATTACCCAAAACCATTCGCTTTTTCATATTGTCGAACCATAATGCCTAAATTTTGCTCCATTATGTTGTCGAGAGCTCGAGGTCCGCATCCAAAAGATTTGTGGGAATATGATTAGCAGTAGCCTTTTACCCAAGGCCTGACAATCGAACCAGATATCCCCAACAATAATCCCATCCTGACCATGATGAGTCGATTCTCACACAGGATCCACAAAATTAATGTTTTCATGAGACGATGATGACAACCTTGATGCACCACCTTTTTGTATGACCTTCAGAGTTGGTAATTCATGAGGATTAGGAAACACACGTGGAAATCGTTGATTCTCTTTGAGGATTTTTTTGTTACAGTCCTCGACAACATGTTTGACACTATGGCATCTTAGACACCGAAAATGTATATTTAGATAATCTAGTACTTGGACATAAGTTCACTTTCTCACCACCAATTTGATAGATTCATATAGACCATCAGATGGATCCAACTCGACCAATATCTAAGCCACTATACAACTTTATGAAGATTTAAAACTAATTTCTTCTGCTATAAAATTACCCAACACATTTCCAATGGCCCAAAGACCCTCATCGGACCAATAATCCAACGGAAGATTCAACTTTTTAATCCAAGCCGGAACACTCTTGAAACCTTCGACATTGGCATCAAATAATGGGTGCCCAAATTCGGCACACAAAACCCGGTGGTCCCAAAACCATCGCACTGAAATGATCCTAAGAAAATCTTCCTTCTCTTTTAAAACAAAACATATCCAACCACGAGATAAAATATGAAATATAGGGGAATACCCCAAAACTAGTACCCAATGAATCACCTTCCACCAAGTAAGAACCCCCACTGAGATTCAACAATTACCAAACGTAACCACTAATGCCCTTCCATCCAAATCAACTATCTACAAAACTTGGAGATCCTTCCACACAACTAAAGAAATATCTCCACCTCAAGAGTGCTTTGTTATCTTTTGTTTCCTCCCAATATCCCCTAGAGTAGGCTTCACCATAGCTAAATATTCAAATCCAAGTCTACTACCATGAACCCAGATCCCCCAATGCCTGAAAACCCTACCACGACACTAGTAATCGGAGATGGAGACAAACAAGGAGAGAATCCATCCCCATGCAAATGTGTTTATGGATAAATGGTATCTCGATACGTCGAAAGATCAGTATGAGAAAATCAAGGCAAGGAGGGGCTCAAGGCCCAACAAAATCCAATAGATTTGTTAATGAATGAGTTGGAAGGATCCCAACTCGTAGGCTTATTAAAGGCCCCCACCTTGGGATCCACCTAACCCTCCATGCGAAAAAACACTCCCTGTGACTTGTTCAAGCTTCGAGGAGATAATTAGACAGATGATATGTCATCTTCTGACAAGAGGTCACCTGAGTAATCCACCAGTTGAGGTGGATCCTCCTTCAAGCTTGCTTGTAGACTTGCCACACGTCGCTCTATAGAAACCGTAACCCCTAGGGTCTATTTTATATATATATATATATAT
>JZKD02S2047601.1:98481-109884 GCA_000966675.3 Picea glauca | reverse complement strand
ATCGAGGAGAGTATGAACCGTCGGATCACTCTATGTCGGGAACATATCGTGACCGTCGGATTGCCTAACTACAAATGCATACTAATGCATACTAAAGAAACACACTTTAACCTAACGACATATTAGACCAAGTAGATCTTAACTAACTCCTAAGTGTCTAAATATCCTAACAATTCCATCCTTGGAGATGCATGCATTTATGTGTTTGATCGCCTTCTTTTTGCCTCTCGGTCACCTAAATGCAAGTCAATAGAAATATCCTCACTAGAGCCATCTTTCACATCCCTAAGTGCAGATAGGTTCTCACACTTGGACTTTTAGCCTGCTCTGGATGGCCCAGTGACCTATGAAAATCCTTCATAAATGGGTGCTCAACACTTGTTGAAGGCTCAGCCAATCTTGTCATGAACTCTGACTGCCTAAATATTGGGTTCACTTTAGCTCCACTCGGGAGACCCGAATGTTGTGTATGAAAGTTGGACATGTCGTCATGATCGAACTGTATAAGTGGGCATGTAATACCCCCAGTTTGATCCTTGGATTAGCAATGTAAATATGTATATGATGAATGGTCAGACGATGTAATATGTAATTGTAGAATGATAATAATAAAAATAAACATCACTGGCTACAGAAAAGGAAGGACAAGAACATGGAGGGCTATGATTCGACATGAGAAGAAAGAAAGGGGGCTTAGGGGGGCTCAAAGGGATCCAAAGCCAAAATATTATATTTTATTCCTAATCCTATGTCTTGTACATTATGTCATCCTATGTCATGTTAGCAGTGGGATTAGTTTCCAAGTGAGATATGTGGGCTTCTTAGGAAGCCATGTGATGCGTTATTAGCATGCAAATATATACCAAAGTTTAAAGGCATGCAAGGGGATTATTTTGTCATTCTTCCTTTGGGAGAGGAAGGTCCAACTTTGCAATCAAAACTTATCTCATTCCCCTATCCTACAAAGATGATTCACTAGTCAGCAAAGAAAATGTAGAGGATGCTTGTTTCATCATCATTCAGAGTGTGAGAACAAATGATTTGTTGAAATTCTAGATAACAAAGAAAACATAACATCAACCATTTTGTCAATTCTATAAACCCTTGCATTTCAAACATGAAAATAATTAGAGAATTACTTTAGCTATGAAATGCCTCTAAATATCTCTCAAAATATTCAATCTCGTTGCAGCACATTGAAATGCATTCATACCTCAATCTTTCTTAATTACCTATCCAATATGTACACATTAGCATTCTTAAGCTTAATCCAAAAAAGAAAAACATATATAAAAAAGCATCAAACATCAATCATAAAATCATCTCAAGACATCTCCCTAATCCCAACTTAATAGCCTATAAAACCTAGTTCATATAGGATACAAACTTGTGTTGCCTCTAGTAGCAGCCAAGATATAACTAATGTAAATAAATTGTCCTGACTCATGACTCTCATAAGGCATAATTCAAGAAACTATGCGTGTAGTTATTTAAACACAATGCACAATGAAACAACCCCTTTTTCTACTTTGAACAAACTGCCAATAGAAAATAAAACCAGGATAGAGCAATAAAAACATAGCACTATAATTTCCATCCAATATGCACAATGATAATTTCAATAAATTAATAAAACTCAGAGAAAACAAAGTCCAGGGACCAATTCAGACCTCCAAGACCTCCAGAACCAGTGATCAGGTCAAGTTGAAGTAAGTCTAGCAGACGAACAAGGTCAACACCATTGATCTAGTTTTCAGGACCAGAACCATTCTTCAGTTTCAATCGCCCAAGGTTGGTCATGCCACCCCATATAACTCCAACTAGCCTTGGCTTCTTGATCCAGATTATTTTCACCACGAAATGAGAGCGGAGATATAATAGAGAAATGTACAAAGATATCTCAGATATCCAATAATATAACAGAAATATATCATATATGCAACCATAAACACAGAGATACAGTAATACACAATTTTTATTAATGAGTGAAATGTACAAAACTGTAGAAATACAGAGTGAAAGACTCCCTATAATGGTGGCAGCTTATCTCTGAGAAGAGAAGTGATGACTACTCACATTTGCAATAATATGGTTACAATGAGTATCTAAAGGCCTTTTTAACATAAAGAAAATCCAAAACCCTAACACTGGAAGATGAAAAGCCAATAGTTTTGTGGACCCCATTTTCGGTAGTTTGGTGTATCAACTTCCCGGGGGCGTAACTTCGGCATATGATATCCATTTGGGGCGCATGATAGCTCGTTGGAAAGGTATCATCGAGGAGATTAATTTTGGGGGATAAATAAAAGCCTTCAACTATCATTGAGGTACTCAATCCCGAAAAAAAATTCATTTAGGCCCTCAAAATGGCCCCAAAAGTTTAGGAACTAAAAATTTGCTAAAACTAGTAAGTTGCTAGAAGACTATTTTGAGCTAGTTAGAATAGGTGGTTGGCCACTGATATCCACCTTTATCATTCCTCCCTCCTTAGGAAGCAATGGTATCCATTGCGTTGAGTGATCAGGGGAGAGGGAAAAGCGTTTACTGAATCTGCATCTTAATGAGCTACTTGCCTTGCTAGAAAAGTTGTGCAACTTAGCTTGTTAAAGGTTGTCACGAACCTGTGGCTGGAAGGGTTGGACCTTTTTAACCAGTCTAGATACATAAGATGCCTTTGTGCAAAAGGAATCTTTATGCTTTGCTGCAATCTTTTTGACCTGCTTCTTTTGGATAGAAGGTGCTTGCATAGAGGCTACAATGGTTGTAGTGTCCTTTTGTTCACCTTTTGAACAGATTATGAAGAAGATGAATTTTGTAGTATGAGATAATACCTTGCGGCACTGTTTAGGTGGGACAATATTCATAAATGTTAGAATAAAAGGTATGCTCATTTCACCATAGACAATATAGTGATATTTTCACCCAACCATAGACCGAAGCCACCCCCAAGCACTTTAACCTTGATAGAAAGAATAATTATAGAAGCAAACCCTATAACCAATAGCCAATCAAGGTAGCATGCCTCTCTCCATAGATAGCATACTAGGAAGAAATTCCAAACCATAATCAAGAGAAATTCCAAGCCAAAACTGCAAGGTTCCAGTTGCAGCAGCTGCAGCTGCAACTCCTCTCCAAACTTGTTTACAACTGTTTTTCTGCAGTTGCGAGAGAGTGAGACCCAAATGAACTCTAGCACCCTGTATTTGTATTGCTCCATCTTATATTTATGGGCCAACTTCTCTTCTTGGGGACTAATAACTCAATATTAATTATTTCATTAAGCTGAGTAGTCTTCTAGAGTTATTATCCAAGTCTTTAAAGTTTCTCTTGCTTTCCGAAATATTCTAGTCTCATCGGGATTACATGTAGAGGTTAATACCTCTTGTAACTACCATAATATCAACACTCCCTCCTATCTAGGGAGGTACTAAAGGAAATGGTTTTGAGCACAAACAAACCATTCAACTGGTAGCATCATCATAGCCACACAGGCTATCTCATGATCAAATCACGAGCGCCATCAACATTATCAGTATCATATGATAGCATCAATTGCATCATCTCTCAAAGCCATACTCCATCTTAGTAATTGGGTATGATGTGGAATAATTTACTCACTCCACAGAGTGATACAAGAATCATTCTTCTCATCTGGACATATGTCCTAGGAGAATAATTGTTCCAACAGATGTTGGAAGCCACGTCATGGGCTACAAGGACTATTCTTCTAATCCAGACATATGTCCTAGAAGAATAATTGTCTTGGACCTATTTTCCATCTGGAGAATGTCTGTCCATTATCATCCTTACTAGTAATCATTTCCAACACTAGTGATAGTCTCCATGGAAATCAAAACAATGTCATCCAATAGAACACAACTGTGTCTATTCATATTAGTATACAACTACTATCGAGTGGTACACAACCACTCTCAGTAGCACATTGCTACTAACTAGTGACACACAGTCACTAACAGTGGATCACATCCACCACAGTAGCATACAACTACTGTCTTGAGATATACAGTCTCCACAACAATCATATCATCTGATATCAACCTCCATAAAACAATATCATGATATAACCTGAGTCATCTGGGCCATTCTTCCACTCACATTTGTGAGATCTAGAAGAGCATCTACCCTCAAAAAGTAAAATATCATCCATGGGCTATTTGGACTATTCTTCTTAAGCATAGAAGAATGTTTTTCCCCTGATTTATGAGCCTGGACCATTCACCTAACTGGGCCATTCCTCCGGCACTAATCATAGTGCAACCTGGAGAGAATGAGTCTACCCTAGGGAATGCATGTCCCTGATTGTTGAACCTGGACCATTCACCTAACTAGGCCATTCCTCCGACACTAATCACAATGAAACCTGGAAAGAATGAGTCTTCCCTAGGGAATGACTATCCAAACCATTTCCTAAGGAAATGACTATCCTACACCAACTTCCAAAACAAACCATTATTTGAAACTTCTCACAACTGTGAGCTTCGAAAGAATGATTTCCCAGTGAGGCAGACCATTCTACTTGACCACTACTTAGAGTGGTTGTCAAGAAGAATGATTGTCCTAGACCATTCCCCCACATTGGCCATAAGGGGAATCAATGTCTATGGTACATCGGCAATCTATTGGACCGTTTTCATTACGAAAATGATTGTCCGATCTGGACCATTTTATGAACATGAAAATGCCTATCCGTCATAAATCTCAAACCATTTTCCCAACTGGAAAGAAACTGCCCATCCTGGACCATTTTCTGAACTGGAAAATGACTGTCCATAAATCAATAACATATCAATTCTCCCTCCCAACCTGGGAGTAATCACTTCATTTTCCAATAAGGAAGTCATCTCCACGAGCCTCAACTTGTCTCTTAAGTACACAAACTTGTCATCTTGAATATAGGCTTTATCAAAATATATTTTATTTGCTCGTCGGTAGAGATATACTGGAGAACCACTTCTCTCTTATAGACTTTATCACAGAGAATGTAATGCTTGATCTAAATGTACTTTGGTCTGTCATGGAACACTGGTTTTCTTTGAAAGCTTCACATAGCTTTGATCATTACAATATATCATGGTCAAATTCAACACTTTTGTTTCCTGCTAGCTCATGACATCGTGGTAAAGCTCAAACTGAAACATATCCAAGTAGCACTTTTGTCATTATGAGAGTTTTCCATAGATTAGCAATCCATCATTCCAAACTTCTGAGTAAATATTCTGATACACTATCTATGTCATAGAAATTTGTCACCGTGCTTCTCTTACGTATGAGATACTCTGCATAAAATTGTTTGAATCCATGCAAGGTCTTCTTATATTTGCATACATGGGTCTCTTTCTGGTATAAGCTTCTTTCTCAATTTGCTTTATTGGGAAGAACAGTCTTTTACATGTAAATTCCAATCCATAGATACTGCAGGAGGTATATCTGGTTTACTGGAATGAGTTATCATCATAGTCTTCTCCCTCCTTCTGGAAGAACCTCTGAATCTCACAATGCTTCCATTCATAAGCCTTTTCACATTTTATTACATACATTGTTCTTTATCATAACTTCTATTTCTCTTGCTTGATTTCTTCTAGTGGGTTCAAACCTATGTTGCAGGAAACGCCCCCCCCCCCTCGGTTTCATGTCTGAAACCGGTACGAAACTCTGAAACCGGCACCGTACGGCCAGGAAACGTCATCGGTCATACCGTACGACATTTCTTGATTTGGAAATGTCGTACAGTACGGCTGACAGCGTTCTTTGGTCATACCATCCCGTACGACCGACATTTCAGACGTCTTTGAGACGAATAAGAAAAAAAAGGGGGGCCATGGGGCCCCCAAACAGTCAAATATTTTTTTTTTGTATTTTCTATGTTTTTCTTGCATCATTATTGCATTTTTTTTGCATCATTATGTTTTTCTTGAATATAATGTCTTATTTTTAAAAAAACTATATACACGTATATATTTTTATTTTTATTTTTTTATATACGACGTTTCCCCGGACGTTTCCATTTTTGGGGGGCCTGTTTCATACCGTCCCGATTTTGGAAACTTGGAAACGTTTCCCCGTTTTGTGCAACTTAGGTTCAAACCAAGCTAGTAGTCTTATGATTCTCAGTATAATAACTGGTTGTTCTGGATTTTCTTTCTTTCTTGGAATCTTCATGTTCTTCCTCATGTTCCTCTTTAGCTTTTGGGTCCATGGAGTCTTCTATAGATTCCATGCCCTGAAGATTCCAACTTCTTCCTTTCATCATAGGATCATGGATGTAGATGGACAACCAAGGATACTTAAGGATTCTTTTCGAAGAAGACTTCTTCTAGAGTCAAACTGAACACGTGTTGCTTATCATGGTTGTTATTTTCAATGGGAACATGGAAAGATACTTCATAATCCTCAATGGATCATATCATTTAGGATTATCTCCCTTCTAATCCTTGTTTCATGCATGAATGCATGCTCATCTTTTGGAATGATGTAATCAACTCCCTCCATCTAAGAGAGTCCACGCTTATGTCTGCATCCTTATTGACTTCTGCAAAGTATCACAAGTATTTTTCTAATTTCCTCTTGATTGTTGACTTCTTTTTGTTTTGACTTCGTCTGGGTCTCTTCAAGTTTGATTCTGATTTCGGCCTATTTGGAAGTTGTTACTTATATAATAGCTTCTACAACAATTGTTACCAAATATTGTCAACGTACTTCATCTTTTTCATGTATATTGCTTGACTTGTAGCCCTCATGATAGAAATCCTTATCTTGTTATTCTTCCATAGGTATTGTTTTACTTGACCATCTTATCTTCTCAGAAATAGATATACATGATATTTACAGGAACTACGTAAACATGGTATGTACAAGAACTTTGAAGAATATTGTTTCCTTGACTTAGAAGAAGAAGTGTGTGTTATTCTGCTTAGATTTCTTTGAGGGGTTCCCTTTCTTCGGCAACTGTTGTTTCGTCTGTTTTCTTCCTTTTCTTTAACTCAGGACAATGGTTCCTATAGTGATCATATTTTTGACAGTTGAATCATTGTATCTTTGACATATCCTTTTCTTGATTTGGTTTCTTCCTTAAGCCAAACTTCTTCATATTTGTGAAATTCTTGAACTTTGTTGTGAAGCCTTGATCATCGTATTTCTTTTGGGATTTCTCTTTTGCGTTAATCCTTGATTCTTCTTGTGCTCACCTTTTCCAAAGTTATTCAGATGTGGGATGCTCATTTCTTGTGTTTATGCTTGCGTCAAATGAATGACATGTCTTGGGAAGGCCATTGAGTACTATTTTTACCAGTTCCTTTTCTGAAATGATTTCTTCAATCGCTTGTAGTTGATCTCTTAACTAAGATATTTTCACAAAGTATGATGTTATGATATCATCATCATTCATTTTCATGTCACGAAGCTCATTCTTCAAACTCATTGCTTATCCAATGTTTCTAACTGAGTAGAGATTAGTTAGGTCATCGTACATCGTCTTAGATGAGTCAAGATGAGAGATGTAGGGTATCAAGCGGTCTTTTACAGAGTCCACTATAATACTCATAGCATTGATATCATTGTCCTTGAACTTCTCCATAACTGCAACGTTTTGAGGTTCCTTCTTTTTTCCCGCTTCAAATTGTGGTTCCAATACTTTATTCTTGGCAAGGATGAGGTCAATCTTTGTCTTCCATACTCTGAAGTTAGAAGCCCCTTCTAACTTGTTTTATGACTTCATAGAGTAAGTCATTATTGTTCGACTTGGTCAACCTTTGACTTCTTGGCTTTCCGGGAGTACCAAGAGGTGAGCAAGGTTAGGAAACACTAGGCTATCTAGAAATTAGGTCAATATCTTCACTTAAGGTGCCTTAACAAGAGGGTTAGGGTTTCGTTGTTGCAACAAAACTTTAACTGCAAATGTAAGCAGCAAAAATTTGACTGCAACTGCAACTGTAACTGTAACTGAGAAAATCCTCCCAATCTATCTTCCAGCAGTTAGAATTTCCAAAGATAGTGTGGGCCCATAACCTATTAGAATAATAGGTGTGTTTGTTTCACCATAAACAATATAGCAATATTGTCACCCAACCATAGGCCAAAGCCACCCCCGAGCACTTTAACCTTGACAGAGAGAATAATTCTGGAAGAAAACCCTAGAACCAATAGCCAATTAAGGTAGCGTACCTCTCTCCAGAGCTAGCGTACTAGGAAAAAAGTCCAAACCATAACCAAGATAAATTCCAAGCCAAAACCACGAGATTCCAGTTGCAGCAGTTGCAACTCCTCTCCAAACTTGCGTACATGTTTTTTGTAGTTGAGAAAGGGTGAGACCCAAATGAGCTCTAGCGCCCTGTATTTATACTGCTCCATCTTATCTTTCTGGGTCGACTTCTCTTCCTGGGCACTAATAACTCAATATTAATTATTTCATTAAGCCGACTAGTCTTCTAGAGTTATTATCCAAGTCTTTAGGGTCTCTCTTGCTTCCCAGAATATTCTAGTCTTGACAGGATTACATGTAGAGGTTAATACCTCCTGCAGCTACCATAATATCAACATGAACTACCTCTGGTATCCTATAGAGATGACCCCCCAGAGTAACAATGACACTACGGGGTCGAGACTCATAAATAACATTGTGCTTCCACATATATGGTTGGCCCAAAAGAATATCACAGGAATCCAGTAGGGGAACATCACATAATACCTCATCCTTGAAGGGCTAGATGTCGTATTACAATCAGCATTGTTGGCTGACATGAATATCTCGTCCCTAGAGAAGCCACTTGATGTTGTATGGTTGCGGGTTTCGTGCTCTCAACAATACCAATTGTTTGACGACCTCTGCTAAGATGAGGTTCTTCCGGCTCTCGCTATCAACAATAAAATGCAGCGGGGTCTCCTTCACCCACGTCTGTGAATGAAAAATGTGTTCCCCCTCTTCAGGATCTACTGATTCTTTTGTTTGAATTGTTGTGGTCACGACAATAGCAGTGGGGTATGCGTCGATGATATGTCTTCTACCAGTATTTTCTGAATCAGATTCTAAATCAGGGTTCGGCTCCTTGTCTTTGATCTCGGCCACCAAACACTGTTTTTAGCGACATTCATTGGTGTTGTGGCGAGGGATTTTGAGGAAATCACATCATTGTCCAGTTTCCTTCATCCTTTCGTTACCCTTCTTTTCATATGGCTTGGACTGGTTTTCTGAAGGCTGGTTGTTAGGGTCATCTTTACCATACTTTGGTTGTTTTGGATTTCCAAACCAAAACTCCTGCTTGTTCTGGTGCTTAAATTTCTGATCGATTTTAATAGCATATTAATAAGCAACACCCAGTGATGAGATGTCCAGAAAATCCATTTCAGTTTGGATGTATCTATGTAGAGCCCCACGGTATTTCAAAACCAGATGTGGCTCAGAGTATTTGATACTCAACTTGGTGCGCAAGGAATTGAAGGTATTGGTGAACTCCAGAACTACTTGGCCCCTCTCTTGCTGCAGTGTGGTCCATCTCATGTACTGATCGTCATAGTTTCCAACAAGGTAATATTGTTCCTTGACTACATCCATAAAAAAATCCCAAGTGGGCTTGGCCCCATATATTCTCGACTCCTCTGTGGAACTTTTCTCCCAGTAAGTTTCCCACCAATGTTTGACATGGGGGAGAGCCTTAAGGAGTGCGAAGGTGATATTTTCCCTATCAGAGAAATTATGAACAGAGAAATAACCTTCTAGTTGATTTAATCATTTTTCTAGGGCATTTATCTGTTCTTCAAATATGGGAATATCAAAATTAACTTGTACCTTGAAAGTGAGGTACCTCCAAAGTGGTCGCTTGATGAAAACATGCCAATTTTTATCGGCAGACATTGAAGGATCTGGGAAAAATTCTCCATCATTTCGTCTCTCTATCGCGTGAGAGCTTGCTCAAGCAACAGATTAATAGAATCATCTGTTGTGTCATTTTTATTTTCTTCCGTCGTGGATGGTTTCTTGGGTGTGCAAGAGCGATTGTACTCAAGAGAGATGAGATCAAGACCCAACTTGCTATACTCAGACCTCGTCAGGGACATGCACTGAAAAGAACGATCAAGAGCAATCTGCTATGATACCACTGATCCGGATTATTTTTGGCACGAAATGAGAGCGGAGAGATAATAAAGAAATGTACAAAGATATCTCGAATATCCAATAATATAATAGAAATATATCAGATATAAAACCATAAACACTGAGATACAATAATACACAATTTCTATTAATGAGCGAAATGTATAAAACTATAGAAATACAGAGTGAAAGACTCGATAGAATGGTGGCAGCTTATCTCTGAAAAGAGATGTGACAGCTACTCACATTCACAAGAAGATGTTTACAATGAGGCTCTAAAGGCCTTTTTGACATAAATAAAATCCAAAACCCTAACCTCAGAAGATGAAAAGCCAACATTTTTGTGGACCCTATTTTTGGGTAGTTTGGTGTATCAACTTCCCGGGGGCGTAACTTTGGCATACGATCTTCATTTGGGGCGCATGATAGCTCGTTGGAAAGGAATCGTCGAGGAGATTCATTTTGGGGGCTCAATTAGAGCATTTTTTAATCATCAAAGTGATCGATCCTGCAAAACTTCATTTATTCTCTCAAAATGGCCCTAGAAGTTTAGGAACCGAAAAAACTGCTAAAAATAGTAAGTTGTCAGAAGACTGTTTTGAGCCAGTTGGAATAGGAGGGTGGCCATCGATATCCACCTAGATCACTTCTCACCACTTTCCTCGGTAAATAGTATAAGGTTTTCTCTATCACCTTCTAGATCAAAATCTTGTTTATTCTCTCCTACAACGAGGAAGTCCATAAAAAGGTAGATGCCTTTTTCATCATTGTATTCAAGTGCATAGGCCATTATAGTTCCTCTTGTCAGGTCAGAACTTCTTCCTACTTTCACCAGTTGATTACCAATGAGGCTCCCAACGGGTTCCTGTAGGTCAACCAACATGACTTCACCCATGTCTCCAACACCTTTCACTACAGTAGTAACATTGGAAACATCAAAACTATCTGCGAAAGGTATGAAAGCCCCATCTAATCGCACAAATGTTTCTGTTTCAAAACAAAACAACTAAATTAGAACTGAGAATGATTTCTAAAATTAGTTAAGTTGTACATCATGAATGCGATTCTGAAGTTTCTAGAAATAACCTGGATTCATGCCAGCAAAAATGCCATACCACAGATCATATGTGATGAAGATGTTGCCCTCTCAACAGTGTTGGAAGATTGGTTGTTGTCATTTATGTCAACCCTAGTCATGGGTTTTGTACCACAAGATTGATGAAGTTATTTGGACATGAAGGAAAATGCACATGCAGATACAACACCCATGGATGGATAGTATACATCATGTTGTT
>JZKD02S2047601.1:76494-89356 GCA_000966675.3 Picea glauca | reverse complement strand
ATGGATGTGCTTGTTTAACCATAGACAATATCACTATTGTCACCCAACCATAGGCCGAAGCCACCCCCGAGCACCTTAACCTTGACAGAGAATCATTCCAGAAGCAAACCCTAGGATAGATAGTCAAACAAAGGGTGGCACACCTTTCTCCAAGGATAGCGCACCAAGCAAGAGTAACAAGAGTTGATCAGAGAGTCCAAACCATAACCAAGAGATAGTCCAAGCCAAAACTAAAATCTTCCAGTTGTAGTAGCTGCAACAACAACTCTCCTCCAAAATTACACACAAATTGTCCAACTGCAGTGCACACAAGTGTTGCCTCTGCAGTTCTGAGAATACTGGTCAAAATAAAGATTGGCCTCCTGTATTTATACTAATTCTGGCAGACTGCCTAGGCTGACTTCTCATTCTCGGTACTAATTGTTTAGTATATAACATTTCCTTTAGCGGACTTCTTCTCTTAGAGGCTAATAACCTAATACAAGCCATTCTCTTGAGCCGACTTGTCTTCTAGGGTTATTAGCTAACTAATTAGGGTTTCTTCTTGCTTCCCAGAATATTATATTCTCGCCAGGTTTACACATGGAGGTAAATACCTCCCACGACTACCATAATATCAACATATCCAACCCCGTTCCTGGAGATAAGAAGCAAGGAACCATCCGCATATGTATGGATTTCCATGACCTGAAAAAAGCATGTCTTAAAGATAACTTTCCCACACCTTTCATCGATCAGATTCTCAACAAGTGTGGGAAGCGAAGTATTTTCTTTTATGGATGGATTTTCAGGATATAATCAAATTCAAATTAAACCCGAGGATCAACACAAGACAACATTTAATTGTCATTGGGGTACTTTTGCATATCGGAAGCTGTCTTTCGACCTTAAAAATGTCGGAGCAACCTTTCAGCATGCAATGAATTTTTCCTTTCACGATCTTAAGCACATAGTCGAAGCCTACCTTGATGATCTTGATGCTCACTCTCGCAAGAGAGCGAATCATGTTACTCATCTTCGACTTGTTTTTGAAAGATGTCATTATTATAGAATCTGGTTAAACCCTCACAAGTGCATCTTTTGTTTTAAGTCTGGTCGTCTTTTAGGTTTTCTAGTTTTTGAGACTAGGATCATGGTAGATCCACTTAAGTTTGAGGCAATACTTCGGTTGCCTCCCCCACGCACGACTAGAAAAATTCAAGGTCTACAGGGGAAAGATAACTTTATTCGTAGTTTTATAGTGAGCTATGCCACCATCACTAAAGGTTTCATCCATCTTTTGAAGAAGGACACCCCTTTTATCTGGGATGAGAGAGCCCAGGAGTCCTTCGATGCTTTGAAGAAATCTTTGGTGTCAGTGCCTCTACTGAAGCCTCCCGACTACAATAGAGATTCTTGTTTTATATCGTCGTGTCTGAAGACATGATCCATATGGTTCTGGTTCAGGAGGATGATGAGCTCCATGAGCACATCATTTACTATCTTAGTTGAACTTTGCTTGGTCCTGAACTTAATTACACTCACGTTGAAAAGCTAGCTTTGGTTGTCGTTCATGCAGTCCAACATTTGCACCATTATATATTACTTTGTAAGACTATGGTGGTTGCTGATGTCAATCCATTTCAATGCATCCTTACCCGACGTATCATAGAGGGAAAATATAATGAATGAATTTTCATTTTACAGGAGTTTGATCTCGATTTCGCTTCCGTGAAATCTAAGAAATCCCTGGTCTTTGCAGAGGTAATATCTGATTTTCCACGATTAGATGAGGACGTTATCCATGTTGATTTGTTTGTAGATGAACACATTTTTCTTGTCTCTTCATCTAACCCCTTGTATGGAGATATTGTTCTCTATCTACAGAATTTGAAGTTCCCTCACCATCTCTCAAGAGATGATCGTTGGCGTATAAGATATAAACATAAGAAATATACTATCATTGGTGATACCTTGTATCGTCGAGGAATATATGATATCTTGCGTCGTTGTTTAACTCACAGAGAAGCTGATTCTATACTAAACGATTGTCACAGTGGGGCTTGTGGTGGTCATCTATCTGGACTTGCGACAGGACAAAAAAAATTTCGAGTTGGTTATTTCTGGCCTACTATCTTTAAGGATTGTATTGAAGTGGTTAAAAAGTGTCACCCCTGCCAGGTGTTCACTCAGAAAATGTGATCGCATCCAGCCCCCCTTCACCCATTCATTTTCATTGGTCCCTTCACCAAGTGGGGGTAGATGTGTTGATTGCAACACAACTTTAGCTGGGGGGAATCGACACATTATCGTGGTCGTCGACTACTTTACTAAGTGATTCGAGGCCATGCCTATAGTTAAATATGATAGGAAGACTGCAGCCTTCATCGTATTCAATCAAATTATCTCTCGGTTCGGTATCCCGAGTGAGATTGTCACTGACTAAGGAAGTCACTTTCAGAATGAGATGATGGATGAACTAGCAGCTAATATGGGGTTTAAACATGGTCATTATTCTCCTTATTATCCCCGTGAAAGTGGGCAAGTAGAGGTTTTCAACAAGTCTCTCAATACCATTTTGCAAAAAATTGTCAGTCGGAGTAAATCCAACTGGCACATCATGATATACACTACACTCTGGGCATACCGAACCTCGGTCAAAATTGCCATCGGATTTTCCCCTTTCCAGTTAGTACATGGTGTGGAGTCGATATTACCCATTGAATGTGAAATCCCTTCTCTTAAGTTGGCAGTTGTGCTCCTACCTGACACTTTCGATCTCGAGTGACACCTTATATACCTAAAGAGTCTTGATGAGAAGCATCGAGACGCCTCTATGACTATCGAGGCGAACAAACGACGTGTCAAGGTCCAATACGATAAGTTTGTCTATCCTCGGTTGTACGTCGAGGGTGACTTGGTCCTCTTGTATGATCAAGACAAAGAAACTCTAAGGGTAGGCAAGTTTAAACCCATGTGGCACGGTCCTTACATCATGCGACGTGTTCTAGAAAAAGGAGCCTATGAGTTAGAAGATTATTAAGGGAATAAGTTGGTCGAGCCCAAAAATGGGCTCTACTTGAAACGATATTACGCTTGAGCCCCGGGATTGAGTGGAACTCTTTGTATACTAATGTAATTTAGTGTATATATCTCTTTTCTTTCTCATCTTCGGATTTCTTATCGAGTTTTCACTTGGTTGACAGATGTCAACGGAGTCGTCAGTCTACTTAGAATTCATAAACGGGGCCAGTCATCACACACGGAACTTGTCTTCCATCGCTTGGGTGGTTTATTCACCCGAGGGTCTACTGGTGTCTTCAGGAGGCATATGCCTAGGGCCATACATGAATAATGTGGCCGAATATAGTGTCGTTATAGAACTTTTACGTGATGTTATCTCACATTGCATTCGTGTTAATGTTTTCATAGCATTAGGTTAAGCATGAAGTTTATTCCATTTTAAGAATTAACCATAACCATATATGTTGTAGCAACCAAGATCACATGAAGAAGCACCATGCACAAGAACACAATATGTATCTTGGGAAACCCTTCTCAAACAAGGGAGAAAAACCCAGCCAAATCCTTTTCTATAATCTTCAAGAGAAATACCTTTACCACCAAGAATATCCTAGCACACAAGAGGGTGCTCAAAACCTAGAAACCCTATCGCCCAGGAGAGGTGCGCAACTTTTACCAAGAAGTGTACTTGCTGAAATTTCCAAAACTTACAAGTGAGTGTGTTTCTACAAATGAAATATTTCCTCTTACTTATATTAGACTTGTCCTATCAACTGAAGTGTCTATTGGCACAATAGGGTCGACCTCACTTAGACATATTAATTGTTTATTATTATAATGATTAATATTAATATTACTATTAATATTAATTATCTTTTACAGTTTATCTTTAGACACAATAAGATAGGTCCAACCTATACCCTTTACACAATAACTAGGGTTACAAGTAGGTCTGACTCTTGACCAATATATAGCAAATGATTTGATACACCCACTAGTGCTCATCCACTATAGGCCATCCATAGGGATGCCATAGACCTGAGTCACTACATTACACAGATGAGCTAGGTCCTCACACGTGCACTTATGTTCATCTATAGTCACGTCTTCTCTACAGATCTGCTTTCCTCCCACCAACATGAGGATCATCTGGAGTCTTCACATCAACTTTGTTTCTATTCATAGGAGGCCATCACATCATCTTCGTTCTTAATCTCATGATGATGTGCCCAGTGCTTTTCGAGATTTCCCTAACTCAACAGATCGATCTTACATCGGATAATCATCTGGAGTTATTTTCTCTCATGTCATGGAGGAGGCCATATACATTCCTAGCCCCTGTCCCAAGCTGGAACCACGAACCCTTTTTTAGGGGATTTCTCTCAGGTTTGTAAGCTGAGAGTAAGACTTCACATAGCTTTTATATTCCACATCTCACGGGTTTGTAGGCTGGAGGATGTCTCATATAGCTTCATTCATCAACACTCCCTCTCAGCTAGGGAGGCATTCTCCATCAAGCCAAGTCTCATATCGATGTATTCTGAGTTTTATTTTTGGCCAATGGTCATCCATACTCCCTCTTAACTTGGAAGGATTTCTTCACCAAGTAGATGTTTGCAGTCTGCTCAGGTGTAGGAAGGTACTGCAAGTATACAATCTTTCTTCTGCATCATATCTCTAATATTAAGTTATTTCATCTTGTTTTGTTTTGAACCATCGGGAAATACTGGAATATCAAGTAGCTTTACACACAGCTCTTATTTATCATCATAGGATCCATCTCATGGTCAAGTAAATATGTCGAAAGTTTGTGGAGCCACATTACTTCGCACACTCACTGTTATATATACTTTGTCTCTTGATGCACTCAAGGCCATGGAGTTTTGTTTCCTGCTATGTTAGGAAACCCTGGAAGACTTCAAGGTAGAACATCAACCAGATGTGCTTTTTTGGTCCATTGTACTTTCTGCTCAATCTAAATTAGCATATTCTTCCAACTCAAGTTCACACTGGAGGCATATCTCGGACCATAATACATGTTTTGTTTTTTCCTAGTGAGTCTGTCTCGGTTGACTCATCACATTCACTGTATGGCATGAATCAAGTCTGGTGTTGATCATATACATCAATGATCCAATCAACTGTGGATTAGTCTCTTCTGAATCATCATCAATATTCTTCTTTAAATCCATCATGGTGGATTTGCATTATATCATACTTCTTTAATATTCCCACTATATATTTTCCTTGAATCAGGAAAATTTCATTGGTCCTCTGCCATACTTCTTGTACCAAGAATTAGTGTATCATACTCGGATCCTTTATGAAAATCAGAATTCAATGCTTGCTTGTTTTCAACAACAAGGTTTTCTGAATAAGTCATAAAAATCAAGCTCTTTTCATCAACACTGTAATAATATAGGTTTGGATCAGCAACACTCTTGCTGAAATCCAAACTTATCAAGAATTTGTCTATCTTATATAGTTTCCAACTCATGGTAGTATGGATGGAAGTGTATCAAGTTCACTAGATCAAGTTTCTCGTCATAGAAAACTCCCTTTGTTTATGAGAAGCCTCTAGTTATAGATCTTGTTTTTGAATTTCTTGACACTTCCATCAGTTGCATGCTTGATCTTATAGATCCACTTGGAAGTTACCATAAACTTCCCTTTTTGGTTTTTGAATAATATCTTATGCATCATTCTTTAATATGTACTGGTATTCTTCTATTATGGCATCTTTCCATATTGTTTCTCTTGTTGCTTCTCTAAGACAAGGAGTCTAAGTATTAATGAAGTGGCTCATGACTGAAGGATAGCTCGAAAAATATATTTTTTCTTTCTTGGAATGTGCCTTGAGAGGCTTGTATGTTTCTTTACCTCTTGAAGAGTGAGTTTAGGTAGGCCTTTTATGCCTTACTGCAATATATCTGAACATATCAACTGGAGCAACTGGATCAACTAGAATAATTTCTTTCTCCCTCTGAACTACTAAAGGAGGAGAAGGTATAGTCTTACTGTC
Organism: Picea glauca; assembly: GCA_000966675.3. Lineage (NCBI taxonomy): Eukaryota > Viridiplantae > Streptophyta > Pinopsida > Pinales > Pinaceae > Picea > Picea glauca. Next base: position 83,331 of record JZKD02S2047601.1, on the reverse strand, counting down.
AATCTCCATCTGAGATTCTCTGGATCTTTGAAAGATTTTCTCTTCTTTAAGAGACAACGTTTATGCTTATCTTAATCTATTTATGACCAGGCATGTTGATCTGGAACGTCTTTGAAGATTCATTGTATCCTTCTTTCAAGAATAATGTTTTCTTCTTTGTTATTTGCACAAAGGACAAGGTTTTGGACTCCCATACCAGGGATAATGGTCCAAGTTTTGAAAACTCTTTTATAAGGAGTGATATTCTTATTTTATTCTAAGAAACATCAATTCACTGTCAGATTTAGAACAGAAAGACTTTACCTATTTGTAGTAACGTTCTTCTTTAGAGAAAATACTTCTTGTTTCTTCTTTCTTCATTTTCTTTAGGTGGATCAGGATCAACATCAGCAATGGTGGCGTATTGTTTTTCCTTCTTTCTGGTTGGACAATATTTAGCAACATGTCCATACTTGTCACATATGTGGCATTGAACTTTTGAGAGGTCTCTTCTTTGATATGAAGGATTTTCTTCTTTAAATGTTTGCCTAAAGTTTCTTTTGAATTTTCGTCCTTTTCTAGTGTGAAGTGCAAGAGAATGATTTTATTTTGAGTTATCTTCCACTCCTCTATTTCTGAGTCTTAGTTCTTCTTGTGTACAATCTATCCATAGTCACTCAAATGTTGGTAGAGTTTCTCTTCCACTGATACTCTGGAGGAAGGGCTCCCATGATTTTGAAAGATTCTAAAGAGTAGTCAAGACAAGTTCTCTATCAAATATATTTTCTCCAACTGTCTCTAGTTGTTCTTTAACTTCTAATAGATTCTGAATAAAGTTGCAACTGTGTCATATTTCGTTATCTTAGTACTTTGGAGTTGACTTTTCAAGGCAAGGGCTCTGAGAGTGTTTTCACTTTCAAGCATTCCTTTTAGCATTTTGTACATATCATAGGCAGTCTTCAGATTTGCAATCTGGGGCAAGAGATGATCTCTTACTGAGTAGATGATTATTTTCCTTGCTCTGACGTCATCTTATTTTCTTATTTTCTTCTCTAATTCAGTTGTTGTTTCTGGTAGAGTTTTAGTGGTTGCATCCAGGATATCTTCTTCTTCTAGAGTGACTAGAAGCTTTGATTTCCAAGGGCTAAAGTTGCTTGCTCCATCAAGCCTATCTTCCATTGGAGTTTTATTCTTCATCTTTTCTTGAATATTTAGTGGTCTCAATTATGTTTGGACTTATGACTACAAAAAATCAATTTAATTGGATCACAGAGATGCTTGTTGATCTAGAACAATATTTCTTCAGAAAACCAGAAAGATTTTGCAGAAGTTTCGGCACCATAGAAAACCTAGGGACAAAAATCAAATTCTCTCAAAATTAAGTTTTGAGATAATCTGGAGATGTGCTGGAAGAGGTTGTACTCTTATATGGTGGAATTATCCTCAGCATCCAAGTTTCAGGGGTTGAAATACTTCAAGAAGGAGGACCATACATAATTTTCTAGAACCCTGGGAACGTCGTACGGTTTTGCAGAAGTGAAGGGTTTGTTGAAAAAGGGATGAGACTTGGTGAATGCTTGTGCAATGGGTTATTTCATGACCTATGCTCTGATACCATGTTAATTTTTTCATAGCATTAGGTTACACATGAAGTTCATTCCATTTTAACAATTAACCATAACCATATATGTTGTAGCAACCAAGATCACATGAAGAAGCACCATGCACAAGAACACAAGATGTATCCTAGGAAAACCTTCTCAAACAAGGGAGAAAAACCCAGCCAAATCCTTTGCTATAATCTTCAAGAGAAAGACCTTTACCACCAAGAATATCCTAGCACACAAGAGGGTGCTCAAAACCTAGAAACCCTAGCGCCCAAGAGAGGTGTGCAACTTTTACCAAGAAGTGTACTTGTTGAAATTTCCAAAACTTACAAGTGAGTGTGTGTCTACAAATGGAAGTTGAATGGTTGTTACCGCGTGCATGATCCTACTTTAATCCGACGATTCCTACGTGTACGTCTTTTAGAACAACAATTTGGTTTCATTACCTATTATCATATTCCTAGGAGTTCTAATCATGTATCTGATGCTTATGCTAATTTTGTTTTAGATTGACATTTGTCACATAATTAAAAGCAAAGAAAACCATCTAACCAATGTACACATTGTAAAATATAAGTAAAATCGAAGATCGTTTTTTATATATTTCAAAAAATATGGTGTTTATAGTACAAAATGGGGCTAACACCCTCAATATACAGATACAGCTGGTATCATAATATCCCACGACATCTACGCATTTGGCACCAGATGTGTATCATGGTAGCAAACCACAGCGCTCACGAGACACCGAAAGAGTCTTACTCATGCCCTAGGTACACCAACCACCTGTCGTTGCATGGCTTCAGGAAGATCCTCTACCTGAACCATGGGTATCCTGTGAGTCAGATGCAACAGGTTGCTCTGCACATTTTGTAGCACCCTCTCGGCTTCTCCTCCTGCTGCTTCATCTCCCTGATTCCTTCATCGATGTCGAGCGAAACCCTCTGGTCGTCGTGGACCCACGTATACAACACACATAATATATGGTCAATACTTAAGCACCATCGAAAAATATTTTTGTCCTAATTATACAAAAACACAAAAAAATGAAATATGTAAAAAACATTTTGACATACTTATGTCACCATAAGCGGTCCCTGGTGGAAGTGGCATGTTTGGATCTCCTCTGAAGTCAATCCCCTCATAAGGATAGTCATCCATAGTGATGACCTATCGCTGCCACCAATAGAAAAAGTCCTTGTTGTAGGGTGTAGGCACCCTACCTACTCCCTGTCACCTCATCACCTCGGTCCACCGTCCCATGGCTAGATCGCGAAGTCCTCTTGGGAGAATCTCAACTCTAGGTCCCAAACCTAGATACCGCTCGAAAAAGAAACTGCACAAGATGGAGGCAAACCCAAAATTTATTTTACCCCCCTTCTTACACTCCGTCAACTGGCTCTTCATATTGGCCAGTAGTGAGGTACACCACTCGTACACTGTGGGTCTTACACACTGCACTACATAGAGCATGAGCAGCCTTGATGCCTGGTGCAACGAGGTCGAACCTGTGATCCTCGTCAAAACCAGGACAATGATTTTCAAACTGAGGTTGTTTATTGCCTGGATAGGGACTTGACTCCCTACCTTAGGAGTCCCAGCTACACAGTAGGCGTCGATATAATCTTCTATATTCATCTCGCTACCTATTCCCCGCGAATTGAAGTTCACAACCTCCCCCCTGTTAGAATGTGCTCATTTTACCATAGACAATATCACTATTGTCACCCAACCATAGACCAAATCCACCCTCCGAGTATCTTAACATTGACAGAGAATCATTCCGGAAGCAAACCCTAGGCTAGATAGCCAAACAAAGGGTAGTGCACCCTTCTCCAAGAATATCACATCAAACAAGAGTTGATCAGATAGTCCAAACCATAACTAAGAGATAGTCCAATCCAAAACCAAAATTTGTTAGTTGCAACAGCTGCAACGACATCTCTCCTCCATACTTGCGCACAAATTTGCCAACTACAGTGCGCACAAGTGTTGCTTCTGGACTTCTGAGAATGCCTGCCAAAATGAAGACTGGCCTCCTGTATTTACACTAAATCTGGCAGACTGACTGGGCCGACTTCTTATTTTGGGTACTAATTCTTTAGTATATATTATTTCCTTTAGCCAACTTCTTCTCTTGGAGACTAATAACCTAATACAAGTCATTCCCTTGAGCCAACTTGTCTTCTAGGGTTATTAACCAATCAATTAGGGTTTCTTCTTGCTTCCTAGAATATTCTATTCTCGTCAGGTTTACATGTGGAGGTAAATACCTCCCGCAACTACCATAATATCAACACTCCCTCCTAGCTAGGGAGGTATTTGAAGGTAATGGTCTTGATCACAAACATACCATTTACCCGGTAGCATCAACATAGTCGTATAGACTATCTCATGACTAGATCATGAGCACCATCATCACTATCAGTGTCATCAGCTACATCATCTCTCGAAACCATACTCCATCTGAGTAATCAGACATGATGATGGATAAGTCACTCACACCACAGAGTGACACAAGAGCCACTCTTCTAATATGGATATATGTCCTAGAAGAATAAATGTTCTAAACCATTTTCCATCTGGGAAATCTTTGTCCTTTAATCATCCATCTAGCTGATAATCATTTCCAACATTGTTGATAGTCTTCAAGGCAATCAAAACAATATCATTCAATAGAACACAACTGTGTCTATCCATAGTAGTACACAACTACAATCCAGTGGTACACTACCACACCAAGTAGCACACAGATACTTGATCTGTGATGTATATTGGTGACGTATAGTCACAATCAATGGAACACATCCACCATAGTAGCATACATCTACTGTCTAGAGACATACAGTCTCCATAACAATCATCTGATATCAACCTGCACAGAAAACATTATTATGATATAAACTGAATCATCTGGTCCATTCTTCCACTCACATCTGTGAGATCTTGGAAGAGAATCTTCCCTCAGAAGGTAAAACATCAATGATGAGCTATCTAGACTATTCTTCTCAAGCAAGGAAGAATAATTTTCTCGATTTCTGAGCCTGGACCATTCCCCACCCTGGGCCATTCCTCCGGCACTAAAAAAAGTGCAACCTAGAGAGAATGAGTCTACCCTAGGGAATACCTACCCCTAATTGTTGAACCTGGACCAATCATCTATCTGGGCCATTCCTCCAATACTAAACAAAGTGAAACCTGGAGAGAATGAATCTTCCCTAGGGAATGATTGTCAAAACCATTTCCAAAGGAAATGACTGTCCTGCACCAACCTCCAAAATGGACCATTCTTTGAAACTACTCACAACTATGAGCTTCGAAAGAATGATTGTCTGACGAGGTGGACTAGTCTTCTTGATTAACCCTCAAGAAGAGAGACTGTCCTAGACCATTCCCCATGTTAACCACAATGGGAAATTGTTTTTTATGGTACATCGGCAATCCATCGAACCATTTTCATTATGAAAATGACCGTTCGATCTGGACCATTTTCTGAACTGGAAAATGTATGTCCATCAAAAATCTCAAACCACTTTCCAAACTAGAAAGGAACTACTCATCTTGGACCATTTTTCGAACTGAAAAATGACTGTCCATAAATCAATAACACATCAGTGCTCCCTTCCAACCTGGGAGTCATCTCTTCCTTTTTCAATAAGGAAGTTGTCTCCACGAGCCCCAGCTTAAGTACACAAACTCTTTTATCTTGGACAAAGGCTTTACCAAAATGTCTTCTTCTCTGCTCATCTGTGCAGATATATATTTGAGAACCACTTTCTCTTTTCAGGACTTCATCACAGAGAGTGTAATGCTTGATCTCAATGTACTTCGGTCTTTTTGGAACACTGGTATTCTTTGAATACTTCATATAGCTTTGATCAATCATTGTTGGATTCATCTTTTGTTTCCTGCTAGCTCATGAAATCATGGCAAGGGTCAAACTGGAACATATCCAAGTGGTACTTCTTCTTCCATCATGAGGGTTTGGCATGGATTAGCAATCCATCATCCTGAGCTTCTGAGTAACCATTTCGATACAGTATCTATGTTATAGAAAGTTTTTCACCATGCTTATGTTGTGCATTGGAGGCTCTCTACCAAGTTGTCTTCTTCCATCTACATACAAGAGTCTCCTTCTGGTCTACCTCAAAACCTTGAGGTTGTTATACACTTCTTTGTTTTATTACTTTGTTGAGGAGAACAATTCTTACATTTTTCTGATTTTAACTCCAACCCATGGATATTGTGGACGATATAATGGCTCATGCAGAGGTATGTCTGGTTTACTGGAACGAACAATCATAATAGTCTTCTCCCTCCATCTGGGAGAACCTCTAGTTCTATATCTCGTAAGAACTCGCAATCCTTTCATTCATAAGTTTTCCATACATTGTTCTACGTCACAACTTTCAGTTCCTCTTCTTGATTGCTTTTAGTGAGTTCATGCCAGGCTGGTACTCTTGTGATTCTTGATACACTAACTAGTTTTCTGTCTTTTCTTTCTCTCTTGGAATTTTCATGTTCTTCCTCATGTTTCTCTTTAGCTCTTGAGTTCATGGAGTTTTGTATAGATTTCATGCCTTGAAGATTTTGCCTTTGATCCGGATTATTTTCGGCACGAAATGAGAGCGGAGATATAACATAGAAATATTCAGAAATATTGCAAGAGAGACAACAATATAACAGAGATATAGCGGAAATATAAAAAGATTCATAGATATACAGTAATACATGATTTCTATTAATGAAATAAATGTACAGAGATTGTAAAAGTACAGAGTGAAAGACTCGCTAGAATGATGGTAGCTTATCTCTGAGAAGAGATGTGTCGGCTACTCACATCCGTAAGAAGATGATTACAATGAGGCTCTAGAGGCATTTTAACAATAAACAGGAATGCCAAAAGTCCTAGACATCCAAAAACCTAACCCTAGGATATGAAGTGCCAAAAGTCATGTGGGCCTCGTTTGGGTAAGTGAGTACATCAACTTCCCGGGGTCGTAACTTTTTCATACGATCTTTGTTTTAGGCGTGTGATAGCTCGTTGGAAAGGTATTGTCGAGGAGATTCATTTTGGGGGCTCAATCATGCCTTTACATATCATTGAGAACCTCGATCTCGAAAAACCTTCATTTCGACCCTCAAAATGGCCCCAGAAGTTAAAACCTGCTAAAAATAGTAAATTGCCAAAATGGACAGAAAACTGTTTTGAGCCATTTGGAAATGGTGGGTGGCCACCAATATCCACCTG
>JZKD02S2047601.1:63006-75260 GCA_000966675.3 Picea glauca | reverse complement strand
TTTAACCATTTATCTAGGGCATCTGCATCTATTTGACCTTCAAATACAAGAATATCAAAATTAACCTGTACCTTGAAAGGTGAGGTGCCTCCAAAGTGGTCACTTGATGAAGATGTGCCTGATGCTATCGGAAGGCGTTGAAGGATGTGGGAAAAATTCTCCATCATTTCGTCCCTTTGTTGCGTGAGAGCTTGCTCAAGCAACAGACTGATAGGATCGTCTACTCCATCGTTTTTATTTTCTTCCACCATTGAGGGTTTCTTGGGTGTGCGAGAGAGATTGTCCTCGAGAGAGACAATATTGAGACCCAACTTACTATACTTGGACCTCGTCGGGGACATGCACTGAAAAACGATCAAGAGCAGCCTGCTCTGATACCACTGATCCAGATTATTTTTGGCACGAAATGAGAGCGGATATGTAACATAGAAATATTCAGATATATTGCAAGAGAGACAACAATATAACAGAGATATAGCGGAAATATAAAAAGAGTCACATATATACAGTAATACACGATTTCTATTAATGAAATAAATGTATAGAGACTGTAAAAGTACAGAGTGAAAGACTCGCTAGAATGATGGTAGCTTATCTCTGAGAAGAGATGTGTCGGCTACTCGCATCCATGAGAAGATGATTACAATGAGGCTCTAGAGTCCTTTTTACAATAAATAGGAATTCCAAAAGTCCTAGACATCAGAAAACCTAACCCTAGGAGATGAAGCGCCAAAATTCATGTGGGCCTCGTTTGGGTAAGTGAGTACATCAACTTCCCGGGGTCGTAACTTTTGCATACGATCTCTGTTTTAGGCATGTGATAGCTAGTTGGAAAGGTATTTCCGAGGAGATTCATTTTGGGGGCTTAATTATGCCTTTGAATATCATTGAGAACCTCTATCTAGAAAAACCTTCATTTCGACCCTCAAAATGGCCTCGGAAGTTAAATCTGCTAAAAATAGTAAATTGCCAAAATGGCCAGAAAACTGTTTTGAACCATTTGGAAATGGTGGGTGGCCACCAATATCCACCTGGATCAGCCTTCTTCCTTTCATAATAGTATCATGGATGTGAATGGACAACCAAGGATACTTTGAGGCTTCTTTTCGAAGAAGACTTATTCTAAATTCAAATTGAACACGTACTGCTTTTCATGGTTGCTACCATGGATATATACTTCATCATCTTCAATGAATCATAGGATTAGCTCCCTCCTAATCCTTGCTTCATGTATGAGTGCATGTTTTTCTTTTGGGAGTATATAATCAGCTCCCTCCATCTAACATAATCCACGCTTTCGTCTGCATCCTTATTGCCTTATGCAAGGTGTCATAAGTCTTTCTCCAATTTCCTCTTGATTGTTGACTTCTTTATGTTTTTACTTCTTCTATGTTTCTTCAAGATTGATTGTGATCTCGAATTATCTCACAGTTGTTACTTAGGTAATAACTTCCACATGAATTGTTTGATGTACTTCATCCTTTCATGTGTATTGTCTGACTTGTAGTCATAATGATACCAACCCTTATATTGTTGTTCTTCCATAGGTATAGTTTTTCTTTGAACATGTTATCTTCTAAGAAATGGATATGCAAGATATGTACAGAAGATATCGTATATACAAGAACTATGAAGAGTATTGTTACATTGTCTTAGAAGAAGTATGTTTTGTCCTGATTGGATTTCTTTGAGGGTTCCCTTTCTTCGGCAATTGATGCTTCGTGTGTTTCTTTCCTTTTTCTTAACTTGGGACAATGATTCTTGTAGTGACCATACTTTCGACAATTGAACCATTGTATTCTTGACATATCTTTCTCTTAATTTGGTTTCTTTCTGGAGCCAAACTTCTTTTTATTCTTGAAATCCTTGAACTTTGTTGTGAAGGCTTGATCATCGTATTTCTTTTGAGGTTTCTCTTTTGCACTGATCCTTGATTCTTCTTGTGCACAACAAGTCTAAAGTTCTTCAAATGTAGGATACTCATTCCTTGTGTTTATGCTTGCGGCAAATGCATCCCATGTCTTGGGAAGACCATTGAGCACTATATTGAATAGTTCCTTCTCTGAGATGATCTCTTCAATAAATTGTAGTTGATCTCTTAACTGGGAGATCCTCACAAATTATGATGTTATGGTGTCATCATCATTCATCTTCATGTCACAGAGCTCATTCTTTAGACTCATTACTTGTCCAATGTTTCTGACTAAGAAGATCTTTGTTAGGGCATCGTACATCTTCTTAGATGAGTCAAGATAGGATATATAGGGTATCAAGTGATATTTTATAGATTCCACTATGATAATCATGGCATTGATGTCATTGTCTCTTAACTTCTCCATAACTGCAACATTTTGTTGTTCCTTCTCTTTTCCTTCTTCAAACACTGGTTCCACGATCTTTCCTTTCATGATATCCAGCACTTTATTCTTGGTGAGGATGTGGTCAATCCTTGTCTTCCATGATCTTAAGTTAGAATCCCCATCTAACTTGTTTTCTGACTTCATAGAGTAGGTCATAGTTGCCTTGACTTGGTCAACCCTAGATTTGATCAAAAACTCAAACTTGACATCTTGTCTTGTTGAGAGTACCAGGAGGTGTGCTAGGCTAGGGCGCACTAGTATATCCAAAAATTAGGTCAATCCCTTCACTTAAGGTGTCTCAATGATAGGGTTAGGGTTTCTACAACTGCACCTGCTAGTAACCCTAGCGGCAATGATTTAGTAACTTCTCCTGCTAGAAACCCTAGCGGCAGTTCTTCAACGAGCTTAGTATCCTTATGGCTATGCTCCCTTCTAGTGGTTAGACTGAATGAAGGAGGTGTAGGCCCGTAACCTGTTAGGTTGTTCTTTTTTTACCATAGACAATATCACTATTTTCACCCAACCATAGGTCGAAGCCACCCTCCAAGCACCTTAACCTTGACAGAGAATCATTCTGGAAGAAAACCCTAGGCTAGATAGCCAAACAAAGGGTAGTGCACCCTTCTCTAAGGATAGTGAATCAAACAAGAGTTGATCAGATAGTCCAAACCATAACCAAGAGATAGTCCAAGCCAACACCAAAATCTGCTAGCTGCAGCAACTGCAACGGCAGCTCTCCTCCATACTTGTGCACAAACTGGCCAACTACAGTGTGCACAAGTGTTGCTTCTGCACTTCTGAGAATGCCTGCCAGAATGAAGATTGGCCTCTTGTATTTATACTAAATATGGAATACTGCCTAGGTCGACTTCTTATTCTGGGTACTAATTCTTTAGTATATATTATTTCCTTTAGCAGAATTCTTCTCTTGGAGACTAATAACCTAATACAAGTCATTCCCTTGAGTCGACTTGTCTTCTAGGGATATTAACCAATCAATTAGGGTTTCTTCTTGCTTCCCATAATATTCTATTCTCTTCAGGTTTACACGTGGAGGTAAATACCTCTTGCAGCTACCATAATATCAACACCCCGACATGACAGACCAGTTAGAAAGTATATGTCCTCAACTTCAATTCTCAATGGTTTCCCATCGAGATTGAAGCTCTCGATATCAGGGTCCCAGTAACCCACCAACATCTCCAACAACCTCACTTGGGCTCTCATCCCTTTGAGCGCCCAAAAATTATACAAACCACATCGTTTTAAGGCCATTTGGGCCCCTAGATCTCGAACTACAGCGACATCAACCTCCTCATGTTCCCTTTCTATCCATTCAAGCACCATCATGTCAAAGACACACAATTTTGAGTTAGAACCCCTCATTTTGGTCATTTGCGTACCTATACACGGCTTCCTTTCCACATAGTCGCGTGTAGGGCTCAATATATGCATCCTATAGTTAATACAGGTGCATATACCTCGTCGTATATGCGACCTAAATACGGACAGCCCACGTACACCAAAATCTACACTTTGCGCTTCAAATAACTAAAAATTAAAAAACCTAATTAAAAAATGTAATCCATTGAAATTGAAGACGAAGAGATCAAAAATTACCTGATCCAGACGGCACGTGATTTCATTGTGGGATGCTTCCGCAATCATCGTTTGAATCATGGAAGAATTTTGGTCCAATTTGCACTAGTTGGGTAAAAAATCAAAATGGTATGGTAATTTTTTATTTTATTACTATTTATAAATCATTTTTTACCCACTTTCTATAGTTTAAACCTTTTTTCACCTAATGGATTAATACGAAAGTGGATTGAGTTGGTTTTTGTAGTTTTAACCTGGGTTTCCTGTAGATTTTAGTACTTTGTCGACCGTTCGTCACCTTAGGAAAGTATGTTTATTACCCAGCATATAGGATAGGTATCCATTCCATTATGCATTTTCTCATTATCCTAAAATTTTCGCTCTTTATTCCCTAGGTACAAACCCATTTGTTGCAACACAGAACCTTCCATCTGCTATAAAGTTGTGTCATTATCAAGTGGTAGAGACTTACCAAACATGGATGCCCTAGTTAGATCCCCTGTTGTATTTGGTTCCCATGCAGAGATTTTTTCATCAGGACCGGGAGTCCCTCACAACTCATACTTGACTTTATGCTGAGCCTCATTTCTCATTCATACACATGCGACCTTTTACCCCATGGACTCCCAAATGAGTCTTAGTTAATCTATTTTCCAAATCGTTACCAAAAATAGAAAAGATCATTGAGTGAACTTGTCGTTTTCACACTCGTAAAGTGGATTTGAAAAGACGTCTACTTGGCACAAGTTTATCCCTTTTTCACACCAAGTAGCCTAAAAGACATAAAAAAGGACATTTTTTGGTATTAAGTTGTGATTGCATCTCATGCCCTTGCTTGCAGTATTGAGCCTATAATTGGTTCTCACTTTGCGTTATAAATCGTTTGCCTCAGTAATTTTGCATCCTCAACCAAGAAGAGTCATGTTTATATCCTTCGTAATTTGACACCCTATACCTAGGAGGGAACATCCCCTGAGTGTCCATCTCCCACATGCACTTCTCTGCATTGAGCATAGGTATGTTCCACTGTTGGAACTATTTTTTCTTACTTGCGACACACGTTTACTCCTCTATATCATAGCATTCGTTTGTTATGAAAAAACAAAAAAATACAGGCATGATGGGAATATTATCTTATATCGGCAGCATTCGTGTCACCTTTGAATGGAGCACAAATTATTTGAGTCCTTTCATCATAATTTTGGGTTTAGCATGGCCTTAGGAAGTTGAGCTCGTTACAGAGTCTTCTCTACTAACTGGTTACACTTCTAGTCCCTACAGAGAACTTCATTGATGCCTCTTGCATCTCATGATTTTATCATTGGGTCTATGCTGTCAAAGTCTATCATATGTCTCATGCTCTTGTTCAAAAGAAGTCTATCAACCTATGCTGGACACTCCTTAGAACTCTTGACTTTGCATGTCGACCATACCCTCAGTTTGTCTCATAATCACATGATACTTTAGTCCTATCATGCACCCTGGCCCTACTCTCATCATTGGTAGGTAACCTTGAACCCAGCAGTCGACATTTCATCATTGGTCATTGACTGGGTGGTTTCCCTTGTGTTTGACAGCAAGACATCTATTCACACATTGGGATTCATGCAGTGTCTTGGATTCCATTAGCCTTATTGGTGGTTTCCTCGCCTTTGTCAAAAAATTTCATCATTGGTTGTTATTCAGAGGGTCTTTTTCATGTACTTCTTGCACTTGGCACATGTGGAAGACGCACAGGATCGTTGGTTCATGAAATTTTTCTTCGTTTGATTGCCACCAAATCATGAAGCTCCTACTTTGTACCTCGTGCTAACTGATGAGAGATGCCTTAGTGCTCTTCTTTCAACAGGTCTCTTTCCATCGACATCAACCCATTATCTGGAAATGGGACCTAGAGTCTTATGAGTACCTTGAGGCTTGCAATCATTAGTGTCAGGCTCTCTCGCCATCGACAATTGGGAATACATCAATGTCTCCTAATCGATGGATTCTTTAGGTGTTCGACATTGACTCCTCTATTCACACTTGTAAGAATGTACTCGGTGCCTTGATACCTACTTTCATTATTGTTAGGTTGTCTCACGTTTGTTAATGTTATACATCAATGACCAATGATCAAACGATGTCTCATTATGTTCGACCTCAACCCCTTTATTCACATGATGTAGACTTGCACCATTGGCAGATTGTGTAGAAGACTTGAAGACATCACTATGTGGTTGCAGCTTTCCTGAGTTGTTACTTCATTTTCATTGGACCAGTACCTATATGACTTCAGTAATCATAGGAGATCAGATTGTACTCCATGGTATACAAATATCTTCAAATTGGCTTTGAGACTAGTTCTACTGGATCTTCTTCGTGACTATGACAACTATTGGCATGTAACCGCATTTGTATTTTTCTATTCATGGCCATGGACACTTGTTTGGTATATTTCCACATGGATCTGCAGTGTAATTTTGGCAGCCATGTATGCAAAGTCAGTACAGAATGTAATGAGCAATCAAGTTCGTCCAACTTGTTCTCTACCACTCCACTTATGGGTTATTTATAATGTATTTTGGTCATCGTAGATTCTCCTCTGATCTGCATATGTGACCTATGATTGGGTATATTATGATGTTGTTTATGGATCATTGACATGTTCCATTGATGGGTGCAGGATAACGATTGCTAGTTAATCACACTCACATTAGGAGTAAATGGGCCATGCACATCAACTAGAAATTGAGGGAGAGGTGTGGCAACATCCCTGCCACAGCCTACTAGCACTCCTTTTGTGGCTCGAAATGTAGGTTAACGATTACCTAGTTCAAGAGATCCATGATTCCGTGAGGGAAGACTAAGACAGTCGCTCACGAAGATTCTAAAGGGCACACAATAAGGCAGGGTCCTTATTCCTTAGAGGCCCTTAGTCTCCCACCAGGTTGTTTGATGGAGTATTGAATCCAAGGGTTGGACAACTACCAAAATTAGTCAAAGGCGAGTGGCACCCTTGGAGCACGTAGTGCATCTTGAAGGGCACATCGCATAAATAAAACATGAATAAATGTGAGTGGCACCCTTGGAGCACATAGTGCATCTTGAAGGGCACGTCACGATTTTAATAAAGGTGAGTCAATGAACCTAGGTTCCTAGAAAACAATATTTTGTTTTGACATGTTCAGCCTTAAAATAAATGTTAAATGAGTAAATTTTTATTAATTATAAAATTCCCTTAAAAATTATAAGCCTGGTTGAAAATTAAGCCTAGGTCTAAATAGGGTAAGAAGACTAAAAACTAAATAATCAATTAATAAAAGGGGGATGAAGAAAAATCAATTTAAGAATTTAAAAAAGAAATATTTTATCTAAAGATTTAATTATTGATTATGTGCAAGACATGCTAAATTGGAACTTAGACAAAAAGGGAAATGAATGTAAAAACATAGAAAGGAATCTAGTCTAGTCTAACTAAATAACTTTCCTAAATAAAACACAACTAAGTTTTAGAAAGGTGTCAGTCATTAAAAGAAAATAGAGGGACTAAAGGGATAGTAAGGAGCAATTTTAGGAGCGATTTTAGGATGGGTGAGGGAAATTGACATTTAATTAAATTAAATAAATAAATTTCTAGTGCAATTAAGGGATCGGGTGATAAGTGTATGGGGGAGAGTATTTTCTAATTAAATTTTAATAAAACAAATTAAACATGCAAATGGAAAGTGGTCACTAAGAAGAACTCTATTAAGGTAATGGCTGAAAAGAGGAATGGATCATGACTGGTATGTGTAAGGTTATGTTGTCGGAATTTCTTTGACTAATTTTTCATGTGATAGTTGGGATACCCAGCTCGAAAAGAAATTGGTAGCTCGACTTTGCAAGACGAGCTGGGAGCTAGAGTTTTCTGGTTATTGTTATGTGTGGCCCCTTTGTGGCTCAGGGGGATAAGGGGGAAGAAGAGTACCCCTAGCGTTGGTTGGGAGGTGTTGGTGAGGTCTCAACGATTAGCAAGCGGGAGCAAGGAGGATCGCCAACAACCGAAGAACATCAACAAGTTCATCCGCCGATTATGGTACACATGTTTAAAATTTTCATTGTAAATTAGTTAAAAAATTTTGTATATGGATTTATATGTTGATGGAATTTGTAACAGATTTCTGGAACTGGATGTGTGTGAATTTACTTAATACGTTGATATGATAATGAAGAGGCATGTGTGTATAAAAATTTTCAAGTATGATTGGTATGTGCTTGAGTATACTAATACTAGCAATCGTGGCATGTAATCTCTGAATTTATTATTATCTCACTCGCGTTACCTGTTAGCAATAACAGATTAAAACTCGTAGTTCCATAATCCTATACCAAAGTGTTAAGCATATTGAGGTTGGGATCATTGTTTTCATTGAACATTGTCCCACCTAAACTAAGTTTTTTTAATGTATTCTTGGCCACCAAATTTAAAAATTGTTAAATTTGCTTCTTGAACCCACATACTCAATCCAAACTCAATGCCCTGTGACCTTCCTTTTCCCTAAAAAAATTATTTTCATGCGATTTCCCAGCTATATATTTGTGTTCACATCCTAACTCTGTGTTTTTTTTCAAATCTCTGATATATTGTTCTCTACATCTTTTTAAATTTTCCTAGCGAATAGTATTCGTAGTCTATGCAGTTTTCTCCACGAATTGTACATGTATCTATGCGTTTTTACTTCAAAACCTTGCCTAGATGGATAGCACCTCCTTTCTCTATGTTTTGCCATGGATTAATTTCCCAAACATATATCATCTCCCTTCTCTTCATTTTTCCATGGATTAATTGTCAAGATGGATTGCACCTCTTATCTCTGTGTTTCCTCTCTGCAGTGGTTGGGAGAACCCACATGAATTTGCACCTCCTATATTTGCTTTCCTCTCTGTGTTTGGTTGTGAGAAACTTCGGTGCGTGGAGGAATCTCGTGCTTTTTTTGGCACCCTTTTTCTCTACATTTGGTTGGGAGATACCCACACGAAATTTGCCACCTATCTCTATGTTTTTTCCGAAAAGGGGAACTCTTCCCACACACTTGACATTTGGGTTGTATGCTTCAAATAACCACCTTCAGTACCTACCCACTACAATAACTGAAACAATTATTACAAGTTGTTAATGTCCTAGTTGAAAAATAACAGATAATACAGCAGTGTTGGACGTGTGGCTATGGTGATTGTAGCCTCTACTGCTCTACTGCGTGTGCCCACTTGTCCGTCTGTTATTGTTGCCATTGCTAGCCAAAATGAGGTGGCCAAGAACCCACATTTGGCGCAAAAAAAAATTCAAAGTTTCATCTGTCAATGGTAGTTATCATTTATCTTTAGCTTGAATGGTTGCAAGGAATGATTGTTATCCTTTCCACCGGGGTTCAATTCCCATAATAACATGTTTAGCTCATAATGAGGATGTTGTAATGGCCTTGAGCCTATGTATTGGAAAGTTTCCTTTAGATGTTTACCTGCGCATCCGATGCCTCCTACCTCATATTTGACCCAAACAACCGAAATTTGAACGGACCGCCTGCCTTATTAGGTAAGCAATTAAATTCCTCTCCCTCTCTATATAGCATTTGCTTTGTTGGTGACCTTGTTACCATGGATAATTATTAAGATGAACATAAATGTCACTTTGTTTTTATTTGGCTATATTATCGAAGTATGATTATCTAAGTATTTGGATTTATTATTTCTTATATATTACCGAGTATGATTGATCAAGCACTTATTTTTCTTGTGCCATGTAGAATAAAGCAGTTCTCTCTTGCGTCATTGGAATTATGTTGATGTATGATTGAAGGTGTGATTAGAATTCTTGCGCATAATGAATTTATGATGTAGTGAATGATTGTTTAGACCTTAGATCTCTTGCGCAATGAATTAATTGATGATACTCTTGCACCTCAATTCAAGGTGATGTATAATTTAATACATGTGATTAGATTTTCTTACGCAACAAATAAATCAAGTTGATTACCTTGCACCTTCTCTTATGTCATTGTATGATGGATTTAGTAAATAGATTCTCTTGTGCTATTGAATTAATGTGGAGTGTGATTAATTAATTACTTAGATTACTTGCGCCCCATTTTATAATGTTGATTAGGTGATAGTATGATTGGATTCGAATTTGTTTCCTTTCGCGCCATGGAATAAACCTAATGATTCTCTTACGTCTTGAATTATAAGCTGGTTAGATTACTTGCGCCTTGATTGTAATATCGATGTCTAACTAGTTAAGTAGTTAGACTCCCTTGACCATGAAATGAGGTTGAGAATACTTTTGCACCATTAATATGTCGACGTATGATTATGTTAAATTTGTTTTCTCTTGCGTCATTTAATTGTTGATGTGTACATGATTAAGTGATTTGGATTTGTGCCACGAATATAACTAAAAATTGCTTTTGCGCCTTGGATTTAATGTGGTCTATGATCTGTTATGTGCACGATTACCCTTGCGCCTTGGTTAATTGATGTTTAGGATTTATGGATTGATGATTTGGATGATTGTTGATGTTGTTGATTTAGCTAGTTGCTTGGATTGATTGTGTTATTGGGATGTAGACACCTCCTTGTTCCTCAGAACAGTCACCAACCCTGAGACCTTAAACGGTTAAAATCAATTGGAACCTGAGCTTGAGCATTGCTTATGTGTCTTGGAGGTCCTAACCTTGTAGGGTAGGTTGGGCGGGTAGTATCTTATGTGATTCTTATGGTTATCTTTATGATCCTTAAGTTATCGTTATGTTATCTCATGTTATCCTGGTGTTATCTAATGATTATCCTTATGAGATGAGTTGAGCGATTTATGATTCATATTTTTTATGCATCATTATTAATTGTATGAATGCAATGATTTTGGGCTGCTATTTATTTGTGTTAATGTGTCGATATGTGTATCGTTATTCATGGTGATGATGTGTCGGCTTTGTGTCATGATTGATTGTTAATGGGTTAATATGGTTTCGTTCATATATTGGATGGTGTGTCGATGATGTTGCTATTAATTGTGATGTATAAATTTCCTAACGCAAGAAAAAAAAATTACCTTTCGTGCTTCGACTTTTCTCATATGTAACGGAGGGTTGTTACATCCATCTAGATTTTCCAAATAAAACAAAAATGTGAAAAAGAATCAAGTTAGGACAAAGAGTTGTACTATATATATATATAAACAAGCACACAAAAAACATAGAAGATAAAAGACACATAAAAATCCAAAAACAAACTCTACCCTATAGCTAAGTCCAACTCATGCATTTTAAAGTATTTGTAAGATTGCATACTTAATGGATATTACCATAAGATGTATAGTCTCTCAATGTAATTAGATGCATGTTACATTTCTAATTGTTTTCCAAAGTTTATATAAACTTTTTATCCAATGAAAACCTCATAGGATCACTCTCTCTTCCCTGAAATTTTCAAATGGAGGGTGGCTTAACTATCAGACATAATAGCGGTTGGTACCCTCAAGGGACTCTACCAAATTTCAATGTGTGATATAAAACCTCCTTATTGGCAACATGCCTTAGGAAAATGGTTCAACTGATTGAGCTAACCCTTGGAGCTAAAGTTTAGATAAACTTGTGTCATTTCTCATAAAAAAAATTATTGTTGTCACAATGTTTCATGCAATCAATTTTTTATTTTGCAATATGCTTCGATGGTTTTTGTCTCATTTGATTTGAGATTCATATAATGACATGCTCACATGAAGAATCATGATTAATATGCCACTTTATATATTTCTTTGTTAGCTTCATTACTAGTTCATTGGTGTTACTATGTTAATCTATATCCTTGGGAGAATTTACAACAATTCAAACTCTGCATTATTTTTTGAAAGAAATTGTGTTTTTGCTATAATATATGCATTTTATGTTAGTTGGGAGAATGATTATTATCCTCCCCACCCTAGTTCAACTCCTGCAAGTAACATGTTGAGCTCTTGATGAGTATATTGTTGTAATGGATTTGAGTCTTGTTGTTGACCAACCTTGTGCCCTAAATATTCTAGGGTTTACCCCAGGTACCATCCTCGAAATGAGGGGAAGTACTCAGAAGTTCTCCCAAGGAAATGTAACCTAGAAAAAATAAAGATGCATTTTCAAAATAACCTATAGATTATTTTTAGCTATACACTTTGAAATAGCACCTTGTTAAGAACCAAATATCAATATAGCATAGAAAAACCTCAGAAAAAGTACTCAACGCCTTGAAAAAGAGATAATTTCAGATAATAAACCTCTTTGAGGGGGAAACCTCCTTTTA
>JZKD02S2047601.1:15807-30022 GCA_000966675.3 Picea glauca | reverse complement strand
CCTCATCCATGTAGCAACAACTATCCTTAACCCCACCTTTGCTTATTCATGTAATTTTGACTTCGATGGCAAGGTTATGGAAGGGTTCCTTATGTGTCTTCAAAATATGGTACCTAGTAAAGAAGCTTGCAAAATCATTAATCATGAGATGGAGTTGTATAGCAATGCCAACTGACTCTTTGGCTTCAACACTATTGTAGAAGAAATTAATATTTTAATGTCAAGTACACCATTGGAATTTATTAGTTTAATTACATGTTATATTTGAAATTTGAATTATGTTTCTTGATTTCCTATTTACTATTGTAATGAAATGTAATTTAAGTGTTTTTTCCTTATTTGTTGTAGATGTTTCATAGAGAAATTATGATGCAAAAGAACCACTTTTATGGAAATCTTCCACAAATCATACAAGTTATTATTACCCTCTTATAGTGAAGGAGGTTTCAATTTACATTGGTTTATGTCCACTACAATCTTCCATTATGGGTGTGGCAGCTTGAGAAAATTCCTTATGTGGATGTTATTTCCTTGGAAAATATTAACATAATGTCTCAATGGAAGATGGAGTATGTTAGCACTCTATAATCTACCCAAGGCTGTGGAGCCAGTCATAGAGGCAACATCAAAACCACTTTGAGTCTTGGATCTAGCCCTCCAAGACTCAGAGAGGGATCTCTCTGTCTAATATAACTTTGTTGGAAATAAGATCTTAGGCTAGTTATGCAGAACATGGGTTTGTTTATGGATTTTGAATTGGTTTGGTTGGGACATAAAAGGATCATTGGGAAATGGAGTCAAAGGTGAAATACGATTGAAAAAATAAATAACAGAGACTTATGTAACCATGCAAGACAGTCACATCAGTGGATTCTTATAATTTGTAAGATGGAGAGAGGAAAAGATTAGGGGTCATTTCAAATACAGAGCAGAGCTTATCCGAATTATGCATTCAATCTTCAGAAGAAAACATAAAAATTGTCTTTAAGCCAGATTGGGGTGTCCTCGACAAATCCTGAGCATACTCTTCTTATAAACAATGAGAACAGAAAAACAATATGATAAACCAGGGAACAACAATTTACATCTGAAACACTTCACCATAGAAAATGACACAAGAATCTGGAAATAAAGTCTTTGTATTCACTCATAACAGTCAATTAAATCTTGTGAGCACTTTTACATTTTTTGATCATCCCAAGTCCAACCCCAACTTTATTCAAAGTCATAGGCTTTATGGACTTTACATAACAGTTCAAGATCCTATGAAAATGGATCTAAAATACTCAAAATAGAATAAAATTGAAACTAGTATAATATGCAAAATCTAGTCCTGATTTAAGGGTGAAAGTCTTATCAACTGAATATTCCACAATATCAACAGATACAGCCATATCCAATATCTTCAATAATTGTCAAAGTGATGACAAAGCACTTTGAAATCCTTCTTTGACAAATAAGCAATCTTTTCCAAGAATTTTAAAAGCCACTTAACCTTTTTTCCATAATATCTACATCAAAAACTTGAAAAGGGTGATGATCTGAATCCCTTTAATCTTTATCTTTCATTTGGAACCCCTTTCGCATGATTTGGACACCAAAAACTTCGATCTGGGAAAAAATACGAGCATTATGTCATCCTCTATGCTTTCGGTGGCTTACAGGTGTAAAATAGAATAGGGTTAGTTTTCGAAAGTAGAGCTTTCAGCAACTAACAACGCCTTGAGGAAAAGCAAATAAGTTGTCGAAAATTCTGAGTTTTCCACAACTGTTCAAAACTGCAAAAATGGATTTTCTTTGATCTACCTACTCTTTAGGATCTTCATTTAGGTTCTCAACAACTTCTGCTAGAGCTTTTAAATCAGGATGTGCTCTTGGCTTAGGATTTTTTAGCCTTATTTTGATCCTTACACATCTAACCATTTTAAGTAACTTGCGATTCTCCTTGAGAAATTTCTTATTCCTCTTTTGTTCCTTTACATGCATTTTAGCTAACCTTTCAAAACAATCTCTTACCTCATCTGACGTGTTGCTTATAGTCTAGTTTTGGGATTTAATGACCCTCTCAAGCAACTTCATCTTTGATATCTCTTCTTTAAGCTTTTCAATCTTTGATGATTTGTTGACCTTGTTGTGTTTGCTTGTTGATGTCTCAGGTAACTCCAAGGCTGGGACTTCAACTGCAACTTCTTCACTCTCCTCCATGGATGTTTCAGACTTAGAGTCTGAGTATGGAAAATTCAAGATTTTTTTCTCAACAATGTTGCTTTCGACCTCCTTTCCCTGATCAAAATAAAGCTTATTTTTTGCCTTCTTAGTCCTAGGTGAAGGGGTTGGTTGCTCTGTCTGCACTGGTGATAGGGCCCTTCTCTTTTTCTTACTTCTCTTTGGTGTAGATGACTTCTTTGTAGGTGTATTCCTACCCTTAGGTTGGATCTCTTTCTTGAATTCTCCCTAAAATAGGAGGTAGTTCCATGTCCTCTCTCTTCTCTGGAGTTCCCCCATCATTATAATCTTGATAAGGACATGATGGAACAACCTGTTGTTTATTTTCTCAGGTTTAGCTTGGACTTTTTGTGCCATCTTGGTGAGGCTCCTATGAATATAATGAGGCAAGTTCAAAGGGTTTTTTCTTGTGAAATGATTGATAAGCCTAAAATGGTACAACATGACCCTGTCATACCTCCTTTCACATGTTATGTACACCTGAATAACCTTCGAAAATTTATGTCATTTGTCTTCCAAGTAATTCCTGGGAACATCCTTCTGCCAAATAATGCTCTAGAACTCTGGCTTAAGGTAAGATCTAAATTCAATATCTTTAATGGTAGTGGTCTTGAACCACCTCTCACCCTCTCCTGGAATTTCAGTAGCTGCAGCAACACTTGCCTCATCTATCTGCATTTCCAGAGGACCCAATTTCACTTTGACACCGTCAAAACTCTTGGCAAACGCCTCTGCAATTCCCTAATGATACCCCTGTAACTTTTCAAAAAACCTGTAGTAGCCTGCATCCTTGAACATTTGACAAACCTCTGGATGAGATTCCAAATACGAAACATCTTGCAATTTCCTTCTGAGCAATGCTCCTCCAGTAGTCATCTGCAAAAAACCTATTAATATCTTGAAAATATTGAAATATGGGTTGATGGATGGGAGACCGGTGCTAGGAAAAAGGATAGACGGAAAACGATTGAAGGGAAAACGTGAGATCAACAGATTTGTGGATGTATGAGTTTTTTAAAACAAATGCCCAGCAAATAAGGAACCTAAGATCATGACGTTCATTTAGAACTGACTAAGACCGACCTTCATGTGAATTATTGCACGAAATGGTAAGGGCGAATGAAATCATGATGGGGTTTCGGATTGATATCTTGGGGTTTAATGATTTTTTGAAACATCAATTGAAATCATAATAAACCGCCCAGATCGTGACAAATGATCCTCATAGATGATTTCAACAGCATATAAGATCATCATGACATGTGTACTGATGGCAGTTTGAGAGTCTGATGGGGCAGCCTAACCGTTGGAGAAATTCTGCATTTCGACAGCTTAGAGCGCCTCGCACATGTTGTTTTTGCTATCGAAAGCAACTACTTTCGGTAGCTTAGAATACTTTGAAAAATGGCCCTTAGCTGCCGAAAGTGAAAAATTTAGGTTTTTTCCTAATAAAGTACAGACTCGTCACTCTTTGAAACGACAAGTTTAAAACTTAATTTGAAGACTTTTCCACTTGAAATTCAAAAAAAACTTCATCTAATGACTATCCTATCACCTAAAGACATAAAAAATGGAAAATTTATTTGAGGAGATAATTAGGCCAGCAAGCCAGGAATTTCATCACGAAATCCACATATAATATCTAAATCATCAGATTTCCTATCGTTATAGGATAATAACATAGGCTCCAATTGGGGATGGAAGCTCCTGGGGAGGTGTCAAGAATCTCAGATCTCTGGATTCGTAAATCAATGCCTTATCCATTGGGTTGATCCCACAGCTTGTATCTTAATCTGTCATGTACCTTGGTGACCAGAGATCAGCTAATTATCCATTCTGAACTTGACTGAGTTTTTGAAGTAAAGAAAAAAACAACATAAACCACATACTTTCCCAGCAAGCTTATTTGCATAGGGTAAATCTAATAAAAACTCTGATCTGGTGATCTTATTTATATACATACATCCTATTCTAATCTGAGGACGTTTGATCTTAATCAATATGAGATATCCAATATAACCAGTCAAAGATTGGATCTGAAACCTGGGATGCTTCACTGATTTTCACCAAACTCAGATGTAGATTTGGTAATGATATGCGATAAGGATTTCTATCCTGATCTCTTTTACATGAGAATCGATCAATCTAAAGAACAACTAAACTGTTGAAAATGTATTGTGGCCTTTCCATGAAAAATTTCTCCATATAGATATCTATAGGGTCGAAATAGACCTGAGTTGTTCCTTGGCATTTGGAATCAGTCCATTCCATCTCCTGACCTTGTTTTGCTTGTGAGGTCTTCAATTCTTTAGACATTTCAACATGTGTTTGTATTTCATCTTATGGGTTTTGCATAGATATTCCTGTTGAACCAGACAATGGGGAAGACTGTCTGATCATATCCATATTATAACAATTTTTTAATTCATTAGGAGTAAATTAAAACAGACTTTGAAAACACACCTCATCCAGAATATCAGCTATAGGGTCATAAAATGCTTCAGATAATGGTAGCACCAGCCCCACTGGTACTTCATGGTTTACACTGTGACTTTCAACTAGAATCTGACCAAAATTCCCTCTCAAAATTTGAAATTAATTAAAACACATAGGCAATGAATCACAATGGATATGCTCGTTACCTGTTTCAGGCTTCATGATTTCATCTGAGGTTTGACTTTCAAAAGGCTCAAAGGCTGCACCTCTGGATCAGCTTTTGTATCTCCGTTGTTTTCCTCAACTGATACATTAGAACATTCCTCATTCTTTCTATTCACGACCTGTTTGTAATGTTCCCTTAGAAGTGAGGCAAAACACAAGGGCAGACATTCTGCATTTCTTGGGAAATTTTCTGCATCATCTTCCATGCAATCTTGTTGGGTATGCAGAATCTGATTGTCATCTGTGCACTGTGATAACTGGGCTTCTTCTTCCCATCAAGATAGTATTGGCTGCTTTGACCAATCATCTTTGATCTCAACCATATAGTCACCATTCTGAAGATCATAAATGAGCATGTTATCTATGTAGGGGAGGTCATCAAACATGCACATCATCTCCGGAGATTTTTCCACCACCACCTGATTTTTAACTTCCTCTTTGACTGTATTGTGAATTGAGTACATGAAGAAATCCTTCGGTGGTTTAGGACACTGAGGCTGGGATGGAGGAATGATCCATGTTGACCATGTCAACGATCAAAATTACCTAGGGTTTTTGCATTTGTTCCATGAAATCAAGGTCTGTGCTTACATTCAACTAAGTTTGTTCCATGAAACTTGATGAGGAGCATAAGGAGAAAGAAGATGAATGTTCAAGGGCTAGCTTAGAAGTAGAAGAGGATGAAATGAAAAAGTAAGAAGCTGAGAAATATCAAAGGAAAAGAGAAGAAGTAGAAAATGAACTTGAGTTAGTAGAGAGCTAGAGAAAAACATAAGGAAGTTGGAAGAAGAATAAAAAAAGTAAACAATAAGAGAATGAACAAACACTACTTCTTGTGAATTGAAATCCAACGGAGGTACGTCAGTTGGTCGAAGACATTCTGTCGATGCTTTGAAGAAACGTGGTTACCAATTTCTTCCATGTATATTGGTCGAATAATCTGACGAACATATTTCCATCGGATATCCGACACCCTGTCATCGGTCTACCGATATCCCTAAGAACCAAAACCTTGTTGAAATCAACCATTATTTCCAACGCATATGCGTCATAAGTCCGACGTAACTACATGTCGAATATCTAATAGAGAAACAAGATATTCGACATGTGTTTGTCAGACTCTGCAGTGGATATCCAACGAACTTGTATGTCGAATATCTGAAGAAAGATAATTGGATATTAAGTTCTAATATAGCAATTTCAACAATGGATTTGGATATTAACTTTGACGAGCCAAGGTAGTTCTTAAAAATGTTGATTTAAACCATCTATCAAAATGTTTTTGGGTAGTTACCCTATTCTAGGAAGGATAACTAACATCTAACTAATTTTCCCCTTTATCTCCTTAAATGATTTTCTTTACAATCATGTAGAGAAAAGGAGTAATTCATTCATSAAATTTAGGAAACAATTCTATAAAATACATAGTGCTTCAACTGTCCCAAATTTGTTGGCATTATCCCTACAGATGTGCACTACTATAAGATACAAACAATTCTATAAGAYACATAGTGMTTCAACTATCCCAAATTTGTTGGCATTRTCCCTAGAGATGTGCACTACTATAATTCTARGAGAGTTACATATGAAAATATTTAACCTTCTTTTGAAATGTGTGCATACAAAGAGAATTTTCCTCCAAAGCATCATGTCAACTCATCAACATGTAGAAGAGAAGGTTTCATCGACAATTTTGTGGAACTTGACAACAACTTACTCATGTCCATCAATTGAGCTTGTAAACAAAACATATCAAAATGTTGATGAGAAACTCATATCATGTTATAAGATGACAAAGTTGATTGTAACTCTCCTAACTGTAAAAAATATTTATCCATATCAACGACTGGAACCAATAGGTAACCTCGAACATCATTTCTAATCATCGTTCCAACACACAAATTCATGCATTTTACCCTCTTATCTAGCAAAATAATTCATTTAGACATGAAATTCGCAGCATAAATGTGTAACATCCCAAGGGTCATATGATGCATGAATTTAATTAAAAATGCATAAGGTGAAAGGTGAAAGGCTTGAATTTAGGAATTAAAAGAGGAAAAATTGATGAGAAAAATAGGGAAATTACCAGGCTCATCACCCATCACTTTTTTTAAGGGGATAGGTTGGCTCGGTATTATTTCATATAAAATCAACTTAAGGAAACAAAATACCAAATTAATTCCACTAATTTACAAGTCACATCTTAAACCTTGGGACTATATCAAGTCATACCTAACCTTAAAATTTAGAAATAATAGGATATAAAATTAAAGAACCTTTATCTTTATCAAGTTGGTGCTAAATCTTGTGTTAGGGGAAGAAGTTGAAGAAAAGTTATAATATCTATGTCATGCAAAGGCCTATTCAATTCTTCAACCATCTAGAAAGCAAGTAAAAATTGATGAATAATAGGACATAAACTTATAGAGCCTTTATATTTATTAAGTCCATGCCTAGAACTTGTGCCTTGGAAATAATTTGAAGAGTGCAAACTTGGGTGTATAAATATTTCGCTATTAGACCAATATTACTTAGTGTTAATCCAACCTTTAATGAAATAAATTTGTGGATACATGATCTTCTCACAACCATTCATTATTTATATTTATTTTGAAAACCTAATACATAAGTAGGCTTCCACTTGGACACAGGAGTCGAATGTTTGACTTGAAGGAGTTTAGATATTGACAAGTCCATGAAACGCAAGTTTGTCTCTCTTCCCTGCTTTCCCATGCCCATTTCAAAGGTCTTTTCTTTGGGAGCCATCCAGGGTTTTGGGACCTTCGTATCTTAGTATCGAATCCATTCCAACCCCCGAAATATCGTCAACTATTGTCACCTCACCACTGCGTTGCAAGGAGAAAGGAAAGTGACCTCGGCCACTACAACGCAAGGAGAAAGTGAACTCGGCCGATGCAGTGCAAGGAGGCATAGACCTCGATCCACTACGTGCATAAGGAGATAGATACCTCGACCTCAAGCCAATATTCACAAGGAACAAAGAATAGTGAGTAATTTCATTACGAGAGTTTCAATTTGGAAAATGAATGAATAAATTTGGACTCCTTATTGCATTGGGGAAACCCCAAGTTTTTTTCCCACCACACCTGTGTCGTTGGATCTTCGGTTTTCTTGGCTGGGTGCCCCTCTTGCGAACTTGAGTTTTTCCTCTATGCGCTCTAACCTATTTTCATTACGATTTCTCATGTGGGCGCCCCTCTTGCTAACTCGCCTGGTGTTGCCTTTTACGGAACCCTGAGTTTTTTCCCACATGAGTTGTGTCCACGACTCTTCGGTTTTGTTTTGTTGGATTTGGCATTTTGTGCGAGGGGTGATGTGAGTGATAAAATGGAGTTGCCTATCGGGTCCACTGAAAAATTGGCTTAGGGCCATTTGCAGGGTTGGTCGGTTTTCGGCTTATTATCACACGTTGCTCGGTAGCACATGAGTGGTAAGCGGTAGTGAAGCTCATATTGGGAGGCACTTTTAAAGAGAACTCTTCTCCACTCGTCCTGGAGTTTGGGTGATCGTTGTGGCTTCCTTGCAGGGCCCTTGCATTTGGAAAATTCTTGGTAACATGTGAGTTGCATTGTTGGATCTTTTAGGAGAATATAATAGGAAGATATAATATAATTGACCTTTTAGGGTTTCCAAAGTGAGAGGAAAAAAATAAAACATAACATTTATAAGGTTCCCGAGTTAGGAGAAAGAACTCAAGTAAACAAGATCCACCACCAAGTGCTGTTGAAAAACCAAAACTACCATGAATTGTGAGATCTTGGAGCTTGTAACAACCTTAAAAATCCAAATTAGACCCTTTATGACTCCATTAATCCCCTTATGATTGTATTAATCCCCTATGACTACATTAATCCCCTTATGACTACATTAATCCCCTTATATCTTCTTCTTTATAATCATAATAAAGAAAACATAACATTTAAATGACAAGAAAATCAAATAATGCCATGCCCATATTATTTCAAACCTAGACATAAGATTTCCCACATATTTCTTCCAAATAAATCAAACATATACCATCATCATGGTATCACCTCTAAGTCATGAGAAAGATACAAACATAAAATAAGCATGAGAATATAAGTAGAACATCTCGCATATCAATAAAAATGTAGGCTCATCCATATTACTCAAACTGCAAGTCTACANCAACTTCTGCTAGAGCTTTTAAATCAGGATGTGCTCTTGGCTTAGGATTTTTGAGCCTTAGTTTGATCCTTAAACATCTAACCATTTTAAGTAACTTACGATTCTCCTTGAGAAAATTCTTATCCCTCTTCTGTTCCTTTACATGCATTTTAGCTAACCCTTCAAAACAATCTCTTACCTCATCTAATGTGTTGCTTATAGTCTGGTTTTGGGATTTAATGACCCTCTCAAGCAACTTCATCTCTGATATATCTTCTTTAAGATTTTCAATCTTTGATGTTTTGTTGACCTTGTTGTGTTTGCTTGTTGATGTCTCAGGTAACTCCAAGGCTTGGACTTCAACTACATCTTCTTCTCTCTCCTCCATGGGTGTTTTAGACTCAGAGTCCGAGTATGGAAAATTCAAGATGTTTTTCTCAACAATGTTGCTTTGGACCTCCTTTCCCTGATCAAATTCAAGCTTCTTTTTTGCCTTCTTAGTCCTGGGTGAAGGGGTTGGTTGTTCTGTCAGCACTAGTGATAGGGCCCTTCTCTTTATCTTAATGCTCTTTGGTGTATATGACTTCCTTGTAGGTGTATTCCTACCCTTAGGATAGATCTCTTGCTCGAATTCTCCCCAAAATAGGAGGTATTTCCATGTCCTCTCTCTTCTCTGGAGTTCCCCCATCACTATAAGCTTGATGAGGCCATGATGGAACAACCTGTTGTTTATTTTCTCAGGTTTAGCTTGGACTTTTTGTGCCATCTTGGTTAGGCTCCTATGAATATAATGAGGCAAGTTCAGAGGGTTTTTTCCTGTGAAATGATTGATAAGCCTAAAATGGTACAACATGACCCTGCCATACCTCCCTTCACACGTTATGTACACTTGAATAACCTTCAGCAATTTTTTCCA
The DNA here is from genome assembly GCA_000966675.3 of Picea glauca. Lineage (NCBI taxonomy): Eukaryota > Viridiplantae > Streptophyta > Pinopsida > Pinales > Pinaceae > Picea > Picea glauca. The sequence goes on along the minus strand of JZKD02S2047601.1, from coordinate 20,067 downwards.
TTTATCTTCCAAGTAATTCCTGGGAACATCCTCCTGCCAAATAATGCTCTGGAACTTTGGATTAAGGTAAGATCGAAATTCAATATCTTTAATGGCAGTGGTCTTGAACCACCTCTCACCCTCTCCTGGCATTTCAATAGCTGCAGCAACACTTGCCTCGTCTATATGCATTTCCAGAGGACCCAATTTCACTTTGACACCATCAAACCTCTTGGAAAATGCCTCTACAATTCCCTGATGATACCCCTGTAACTTTTCACAAAACTTGTAGCAGCCTGAAGCCTTGAACATTTGACAAACCTCTGGATGAGATTCCAGATAGGAAACATCTTGCAACTCCCTCCTGAGCAATGCTCCTCCAGTAGTCATCTGCAAAAAACATGTTAATATCTTGAAAATATTGAAATCTGGGTTGATGGATGGGAGACCGACGCTAGGAAAAAGGATAGAGGGAAAACAGTTGAGGGAAAAACATGAGATCAACAGATTTGTGGATGTATGAGTTTTTTAAAACAAACGCTCAACAAATAAGGAACCTGAGATCATGATGTTCATTTAGAACTGACTAAGACCAANCAACTTCTGCTAGAGCTTTTAAATCAGGATGTGCTCTTGGCTTAGGATTTTTGAGCCTTAGTTTGATCCTTAAACATCTAACCATTTTAAGTAACTTACGATTCTCCTTGAGAAAATTCTTATCCCTCTTCTGTTCCTTTACATGCATTTTAGCTAACCCTTCAAAACAATCTCTTACCTCATCTAATGTGTTGCTTATAGTCTGGTTTTGGGATTTAATGACCCTCTCAAGCAACTTCATCTCTGATATATCTTCTTTAAGATTTTCAATCTTTGATGTTTTGTTGACCTTGTTGTGTTTGCTTGTTGATGTCTCAGGTAACTCCAAGGCTTGGACTTCAACTACATCTTCTTCTCTCTCCTCCATGGGTGTTTTAGACTCAGAGTCCGAGTATGGAAAATTCAAGATGTTTTTCTCAACAATGTTGCTTTGGACCTCCTTTCCCTGATCAAATTCAAGCTTCTTTTTTGCCTTCTTAGTCCTGGGTGAAGGGGTTGGTTGTTCTGTCAGCACTAGTGATAGGGCCCTTCTCTTTATCTTAATGCTCTTTGGTGTATATGACTTCCTTGTAGGTGTATTCCTACCCTTAGGATAGATCTCTTGCTCGAATTCTCCCCAAAATAGGAGGTATTTCCATGTCCTCTCTCTTCTCTGGAGTTCCCCCATCACTATAAGCTTGATGAGGCCATGATGGAACAACCTGTTGTTTATTTTCTCAGGTTTAGCTTGGACTTTTTGTGCCATCTTGGTTAGGCTCCTATGAAGATAACGAGGCAAGTTCAGAGGGTTTTTTCCTGTGAAATGATTGATAAGCCTAAAATGGTACAACATGACCCTTCCATACCTCCCTTCACACGTTATGTACACTTGAATAACCTTCAACAATTTTTGCCATTTATCTTCCAAGTAATTCCTGGGAACATCCTCCTGCCAAATAATGCTCTGGAACTTTGGCTTAAGGTAAGATCGAAATTCAATATCTTTAATGGCAGTGGTCTTGAACCACCTCTCACACTCTCCTGGCATTTCAATAGCTGCAGCAACACTTGCCTCGTCTATATGCATTTCCAGAGGACCCAATTTCACTTTGACACCATCAAAACTCTTGGAAAATGCCTCTACAATTCCCTGATGATACCCCTGTAACTTTTCACAAAACCTGTAGCAGCCTGAAGCCTTGAACATTTGACAAACCTCTGGATGAGATTCCAGATAGGAAACATCTTGCAACTCCCTCCTGAGCAATGCTCCTCCAGTAGTCATCTGCAAAAAACCTGTTAATATCTTGAAAATATTGAAATCTGGGTTGATGGATGGGAGACCGACGCTAGGAAAAAGGATAGAGGGAAAACAATTGAGGGAAAAACATGAGATCAACAGATTTGTGGATGTATGAGTTTTTTAAAACAAACGCTCAACAAATAAGGAACCTGAGATCATGATGTTCATTTAGAACTGACTAAGACCAACCTTCATGTGAATTATTGCACGAAATGGTAAGGGTAAATGAAATCATGACGGGGTTTCAAATTGATATCTTGGGGTTGAATGATTTTTTGAAACATCAATTGAAATCATAATAAACCGCCCAAATCATGACAAACGATCTTCATAGATGATTTCAGCAGCATATAAGATTATCATGACATGTGCACTGATGGCGGTTTGAGAGTCCGATGGAATAGCCTAATCGTTGGAGAAATTCTACATTTTGGCAGCTTAGAGCGTCTCGCACATGTTGTTTTTTCTGCCGAAATCGACCACTTTCGACAGCTTAGAATACTTTGAAAAATGGCCCTTAGCTGCCGAAAGTGAAAATTTTGAATTTTTTCCTAATAAAGTACAGACTCATCAATCTTTGAAACGACAAGTTTAAAACTTAATTTGAAGGCTTTTCCACTTGAAATTCAAAAAAAACTTCATCTAATGATTATCCTATCACCTAAAGACTTAAAAACTGGAAAATTTATTTGAGGAGATAATCAGGCTAGCAAGCCATGAATTTCATCATGAAATCCACATATAATATATGAATCGTCAGATTTCCTATTGTTATAGGATACTAACATAGGCTCCAATAGGGGATGGCAACTCCTGGGGAGGTGTCAAGAATCTCAGATCTACAGATTCGTAAATCAGTGCCTTATCCATTGGGTTGATCCCACAACCTGTATCTTGATATGTTCTGTACCTTGGTGACCATAGATCAACTGATTATCCATTCTGAACTTGACTGAGTTTTTGAAGTAAAGCAGAAAACAATATAAACTACATACTTTCCCAGCAAGGTTATTTGCATAGGGTAAATCTAATAAAAACTTTGATCTGATGATCTTATTTATATACATACATCCTATTCTAATCTGAGGATGCTTGATCTTAATCAATATGAGATATCTAGTATAACCAGTCAAAGATTGGATATGAAACCTGGGCTGCTTCACTGATTTTCACCAAACTCAGATGTAGATTTGGTAATGATATGTGATAAGGATTTCTATCCTGGTCTGTTTTACATGAGAATAGATCAATCTAAAGAACAACTAAACTACTGAAAATGTATTGTGGCCTTTCCACGAAAATTTTCTCCATATAGATATCTATAGGGTCTAAATAGACCTGAGTTGTTCCTTACCATTTAGAATCAGTCCATTCCATCTCATGACCTTGTTTTGCTTGTGAGGTCTTTAAGTCTTTAGACATTTCAAGATGTGTTTGTATTTCGTCTAATGGGTTTTGCACAGATATTTCTACTAAACCAGATAATGGGGAAGACTGTCTAATCATATCCATACTATAACAATTTTTTAATTCATTAGGAGTAAATGAAAACAGACTTTGAAAACACACCTCATCCAGAATATCGGCTATAGGGTCATAAAATGCTTCAGATAATGGTAACATCGGCCCCACTGGTACTTCATGGTTTACATTGTGACTTTCAACTAGAATCTAACCAAAATTCCCTCTCAAAATTTGAAATGAATTAAAACATAGAGGCAATGAATCACAATGGATATGCTCATTACCTGTTTCAGGCTTCATCATTTCATCTGAGGTTTGACTTTCAAAAAGGATCAAAGGCTGGACCTCTGGATCAACTTTTGTATCTCCCTTGTTTTCCTCAACCGATACATTAGAACATTCCTCATTCTTTCTATTCACAACCTATTTGTAATGTTCCCTTAGCAGTGAGGCAAAACACAAGGGCATACATTCTGCATTTCTTGGGAAATTTTTTGCATCATCTTCCATGCAATCTTGTTGGGTATGCGGAATCTGATTGTCATCTGTGCATTGTGATAATTGGGCTTCTTCTTCCCATGAATATAGTATTGTATGCTTTGAAAAATCATCTTTGATCTCAACCATATAGTCACCGTTATGAAGATCATATATGAGCATGTTATCTATGTAGGGGAGGTCATCAAACATGCACTCATCTCCGGAGATTTTTCCACCACCACCTGATTTTTAACTTCCTCTTTGACTGTATTTTGAATTGAGTACATGAAGAAATCCTTCGATGGTTTAGGACACTGAGGTTGGGATGGAGGAATTATCCACGTTGACCATGTCAAGGATCAAAATTACCTAGGGTTTTTTTGTTTGTTCCATGAAATCAAGGTCTGTGATTACATTCAACTAAGTTTGTTCCATGAAACTTGATGAGGAGCATAAGG
>JZKD02S2047590.1:27441-42224 GCA_000966675.3 Picea glauca | reverse complement strand
CCATGTCACTTGTGAAATAGTGGCTATGAACATGTGTATATTGTGTGTACTAGATATGGATGTGCATTAGGCATACGCATTGTATTTTCTCTGGCACCACTGTAGCCATACCTTTTGGAAGATTGTATTCCATCTTTCTTAGTTGTGGCACATAAGTGTCCATCCTCGTTTTCAATTAGACTGTTATGTTTTCAATGTAGCAATACAGAGAATACAATGGACATGAAGGCAAGTTGCTACGTAGGAACACATGAAAAAAAGATGGAGTACAAATTTATTTATTTCAAGGTAATGGCACAGAAAATACAATTGACATGAAGATAAGTTAATCTATAGCAAGATATGTAGTATCTAAGGAAAAAAAACAAAAGAGTTGCAAACCAATGGAATAAATATAGACAGAGTAAATGAAAAACAATTGGATATAGAATATGGGTAGAAGTATGCACCTTTGTATGTATTCTTCTACATTTTTGGTTAAGAGTTATTTGCCTTGTCCAATTTTCATGTTTGTTTCAATGAAGGAAAGTACAAAACACAATGAACATGAACGCAAGTTGATATGTAAGGAAAAAACAAGGAATATGTACATACAGTAAATAAACTGGAATAAAAGGAATAGAGTAACAGATAGCTTTAGAAGAATGTACTGGTTTTATTTTTATTTTTTCTTCATCCATGTATGTGTTTATATAAAAAGAAATTGTGTCCAAAATCAATTACAAACCAGGAAAAACTAAGAAGTTGGATAGCTTGGTTTTGTGCAACAAGCTAGACAAATATGCTTTGAGACATAGAAATATGATTTTGCAATATGTTTGATGATTATTTCACAATTCAAGTGCAATACCAATTGTATCATGATCAGACCAGTATATGTCTAAGATAAAGACGTTGTATTGGGAAATGGTCACATTCGACCATACATGGTCAATAAGTGTGTTTTGTACATGGTTTATCTTATCCAAAAGAAAGCGGAGACTGTATCTGCACATGTAGTTTTCCAATTCTTTTTTTCTAGCATTATTTTGTAGCATGTCAATATTGAAGTCTCTTACAATGACAATGGTTTCGTTCAGATGAAAATGCTCTAATGCATTGGAAAGAAAATTTGGTATGTTGGAGAATGTTGCATGCGGAGCAGCATAGAGATTCAGTATTGCAATTTCTTATCCATGGAAATTTACTTTTGTGAGCACCATCTCAACATTGTTTTCTTCAAAATGCATATTCTCCAAAATTGTTACATGTTTTTTCACTAATATCATCACCCCATGTGTAATGTAACTTGATTTGCAATTGTGATTTGGAAATTGCTTGTTTTTCATGCATAATGTCATGTATGTTTTCTACAAGCACAGAATATCAGATTGCATTGTGTCATAATCATTGAGTATATCATCCATATGTGCATGTAGGATGCACATTTTAAGTGAGAGAATTGATACAGATGAGTGTGTTTGTATGGATTGGTAATCATATTGTAGATGCCACTTTGCACTAGTCCTAAGGCGTTGCATCTCAATATGAACTTTGTGTTTGAATTTGAAGTTATATTTTGTAAGAGCACTTAGTAAATACAAGAAGTTTATACTTCTGACATGAGACAGTAATGTGTATAAAATTCCATGTATTTGAATTCCAGCAGGGTCAAATGAAACACTATCAAGTGTTAGTCCTTGCGATCTGTGGATTGTACGTGCACATGAAACTTTAATTGGAAATTTTTTTCGAATATTTAATCGACCTGTCTTTGTCGATGTCGATATTGGTTTTGATATTCGTAAGATAGGTGTCCAATCGGGTGCAGTGTTTGAATTATATAGATAAGCCAACTTGTTTGCTTGTTGGTGACCTATATGCGGATCATGGAACTTAATCTAGAGGACATGAACTCTTTTTTTGTTTTGGTATAATATTTGAGTATTCCATCTGCACCATTTACCAAGCCATCTTATGAATCATAGTTGCAGGCATATATTTCAACTAGCATGTCTAATTTCAGGACAAATTGCAAAGGAAAAGTGGTTGTATGTTCATGACATGGTACATTTCCATGGTTGTATTATTCGAGGTCAATTGAATTGATGATGATATCATCACCATGCATGAGCGATAGCATGTACCTGTTATGCATTGAAACATCCATATTCATGTAGAACGGGTAAGGGAAGGTTGGGTATGTTGGTGCAGGTTGCATGCACCTTGAATTGACTTATGTTAATTCATCATGTGTTTGGTTGTTTGTCTGCATTCTATTCAGAATTGCAATAAATGTTTCATCTATTTGGGGCATTCTAGTATGTAATTCAAAGCATTTTATATTGTCTTTTCAGAAGTCATGCATCATTGTTTTCATATTGACCATAGGTTGTTCAAATATCAAAGAATCTTGGATGGGTTGCGCCTAGTAAAGATCCCCACAGAATATCATGTCAATGTTCCCAAAGAATTTGGTGTGCACATGTTTTATGTTTCTCAGTCAGTTGTCAATGGAATACAAGAAGTGACGTCCAATCAAATATGCCTCATCTATGAAGATAAGTTGTAGTTCGTCATAAATCTTAGACAAGGTATCTAACATTTCCTTATTGAGTGGAAGAAACTTTGACTTGTTAAAAGGAATCAAAAATCCAGAGTGGATTGTTGTTCCACCTGCATTATATGCAGTTTTTTCTGTGTATGCAACTATTAGCCCCTTTGGTTTCATAGGGTCAGAGGAATTGTTTGAATCATAGATTCGTATAAGCATTTGGAATAGTGCTTTCGTCGTGAATGTCTTGCATGTTCTCACCCCACCTGTAAGAAACAAGTTCACGGGAGTGTGCATGTTCAAGCGTTTTTTAATTGCAATGTCCTTTAGAATTGCTTGTTGCTCTCGATTCAATAGACGTCTGACTTTGTAGTATTCGTTATTTTCAATAAGGAAAGGATTTTTTGTGACTTGAAAGCCAAGATTGATACATTTTCCAATGTCAGCTACTCGAGGACGAGACAAATCTTCTTGCAAGTCATAAGAATCACAGAGAGTTCTAGTTGTTTTACAGTTTGTGAATGTCTCATCAACATTGTCAGGGTTTTCTAGTTTATGAACTGCACTTTCAAAACCACCCCATGTTGGATTAGCATTGTATGTAAATCTAGATTGATTAGTTTGTATTGTAGTCTCATAAGCAATATACGCAGCTTCCCATGTAGGGAAGTTATGTTTTAATGTGTTTTCATTTTGATCAAACGGAACATACAACAGTATTTTTTCTCTACAATAATTTTCATAGTCAGTATGTTTGTTGTATTTGACAAAGCGTATTACAGAGGGTTTTTTTCTTTTAGATATGGGTGCACCATTTTTTTTGTAATGTGATACAAACTCTGCTAATCAGATATGCTTAATAGGAGATGGACGTTGGAGGTAATAATCAATAATAGAGAGACATGGTACATCCTATGAATTATTAGGCTCTTGTTCTAGCAAAGACTGGTTTAAGCACAAATGTGTGTTTCTCAAGTGGAGATGTGTTTATGAAGACATTTCCTTGAACCACAGTTGAGGGGCAGGGAAAATGCAATGTGGACTGCTTGTTGAGAAGATAATTGTTGAAGATTAAGTAATGTATTTCCAAGCGTACGTATCATTTTAATAGCATCAATATGACTTCTTTCATGTTCTTTGTGTATTCTTATGAATGCACTTGTCATAGATTTGTCAACCTTCATATATGAGGTACAATACAATGTTGCAACATATGCATTAAGGACATATTGTGCATCTGTATTTGCATTCCACATAACTAGCATGTCCTTGGAGAAACTGTTGTTCCAAATATGGGAAAGTTTTTGTTTAAGGAAAATTGTTGGTTGTTTAAGTGTAGATTGTATGGCTTGGATGTACTCATCTTCTATTAGATTTAGCTATGTCAAGAAGTTGTAGAAGATCATTAACTCATCAAAGTCTCATTGTTCTATAAATGCAAACAAGGATTTAGATTTTGCAATGAGAACATTGTCCTCTAAACTAATTGTCTCTATGATTCTTGTTGTTCTCATTGGTGGCACAGGGAAGTTGTATCTACAATATGAATTTTTTCGTTTTTTACAGCTTCTTGTATGATAATGTATATGAACTTTGGCAAGTTCTGAATCCAACTGATATGTCTTTCATGTTATGTATTTGTCCACAAACTTCTCAATCTGTGAGTTGTTGTCATTTCCATAGACAAGTGCACCCTCTATCCACAATAGTGTGTGGTCATGCTCACTCCCTCTATTCTGGAACTCAATCACAAAAAAGTAGTACGATATTTTTCTGAAGAACGTTTCATCATGGCATATCAATTTCCTCAAAGCATTTATTCTATTCCTATAGTAGCTATTACATGCCACTGGGTCTTTTCTTATGAGGTAGTCAATGTCATCATGTTCCAATGTATCAATTTGTTTTTTCATTTTCATGTTCCTATATAATGTAGACATTGTAGCCACCAGTGATGCTCTGCACTTGTAAATGTGATGAAAAATGTTAGCGGTCCCAATTGTCGGATCATTGCAAAAATAGTTTTCTTGTTTTGTTGCAAATAGTCAGGAGAGATGTGAATGTTCTTAAAATCTATGTATCCAATATCAGATTTTAGGATTTTTTCTAGGTTTTCTTTGTACTTGACATCTTAGGCCAATAACTTTCTTCCTTGTAGTTTGCCTTTTCTTATTTTCACCCAAATGCAAGAGAGCACTTGCTCAATTATTATGCGCATTGTTTTGAAAAACAAACTTGTCATGTGACAGGAGAAGTCATTGCTTGAATGTAGCAGTTCCCATCGAACTATTTTTTGATAGCTGAATCGTTCTATAATGTCACTGGGACATGGATCTCCATAGAACAATGTTTGGAAGCTCATTTCCTCAGCGAATTTATCCTTGAATATTCCAAGTGGACATTTTCATTCAGCAGGTGCAATTTCGACAATCTCGTCTTGCAATTCACGAATGCATTATGAGTCAGTGAATCCATGTATCAATGTTTCAGCAGGTCTTTCATTCTCTGATTCATCGCTTGTATCAAATTCACTAGCAGTTTCGAAAGTCTGTGCAAAGATGTCATCCCCTTCTCCAAGAACAATGTTCCAGTNTGAATTATTAGGCTCTTGTTCTAGCAAAGACTGGTTTAAGCACAAATGTGTGTTTCTCAAGTGGAGATGTGTTTATGAAGACATTTCCTTGAACCACAGTTGAGGGGCAGGGAAAATGCAATGTGGACTGCTTGTTGAGAAGATAATTGTTGAAGATTAAGTAATGTATTTCCAAGCGTACGTATCATTTTAATAGCATCAATATGACTTCTTTCATGTTCTTTGTGTATTCTTATGAATGCACTTGTCATAGATTTGTCAACCTTCATATATGAGGTACAATACAATGTTGCAACATATGCATTAAGGACATATTGTGCATCTGTATTTGCATTCCACATAACTAGCATGTCCTTGGAGAAACTGTTGTTCCAAATATGGGAAAGTTTTTGTTTAAGGAAAATTGTTGGTTGTTTAAGTGTAGATTGTATGGCTTGGATGTACTCATCTTCTATTAGATTTAGCTATGTCAAGAAGTTGTAGAAGATCATTAACTCATCAAAGTCTCATTGTTCTATAAATGCAAACAAGGATTTAGATTTTGCAATGAGAACATTGTCCTCTAAACTAATTGTCTCTATGATTCTTGTTGTTCTCATTGGTGGCACAGGGAAGTTGTATCTACAATATGAATTTTTTCGTTTTTTACAGCTTCTTGTATGATAATGTATATGAACTTTGGCAAGTTCTGAATCCAACTGATATGTCTTTCATGTTATGTATTTGTCCACAAACTTCTCAATCTGTGAGTTGTTGTCATTTCCATAGACAAGTGCACCCTCTATCCACAATAGTGTGTGGTCATGCTCACTCCCTCTATTCTGGAACTCAATCACAAAAAAGTAGTACGATATTTTTCTGAAGAACGTTTCATCATGGCATATCAATTTCCTCAAAGCATTTATTCTATTCCTATAGTAGCTATTACATGCCACTGGGTCTTTTCTTATGAGGTAGTCAATGTCATCATGTTCCAATGTATCAATTTGTTTTTTCATTTTCATGTTCCTATATAATGTAGACATTGTAGCCACCAGTGATGCTCTGCACTTGTAAATGTGATGAAAAATGTTAGCGGTCCCAATTGTCGGATCATTGCAAAAATAGTTTTCTTGTTTTGTTGCAAATAGTCAGGAGAGATGTGAATGTTCTTAAAATCTATGTATCCAATATCAGATTTTAGGATTTTTTCTAGGTTTTCTTTGTACTTGACATCTTAGGCCAATAACTTTCTTCCTTGTAGTTTGCCTTTTCTTATTTGCACCCACATGCAAGAGAGCACTTGCTCAATTATTATGCGCATTGTTTTGAAAAACAAATTTGTCATGTGACAGGAGAAGTCATTGCTTGAATGTAGCAGTTCCCATCGAACTATTTTTTGGTAGCTGAATCGTTCTATAATGTCATTGGGACATGGATCTCCATAGAACAATGTTGGGAAGCTCATTTCCTCAGCGAATTTATCCTTTAATATTCCAAGTGGACATTTTCATTCAGCAGGTGCAATTTCGACAATCTTGTCTTGCAAGTCACGAATGCATTATGAGTCAGTGAATCCATGTATCAATGTTTCAGCAGGTCTTTCATTCTCTGATTCATCGCTTGTATCAAATTCACTAGCAGTTTTGAAATTCTGTGCAAAGATGTCATCCCCTTCTCCAAGAACAATGTTCCAGTTATCATTTATACAGATGTTATGTGCTTTGTACAAGGCCCTAGAACATAATTATTTTAATTCTTTCATGACAACATGCACACGCACTTTACCTATATGGTATGCATTCTTGTATTGCAAATGTCTTTTGAGAGCTATAGCAATTTTTATTGTATTGCTAATGAATTGTGGCAAGGCTTTTTGTACAACATCTAGTTAGACAGGCACAATAATAATTGATCATGTTAAGCCCATTTGGGGTCGTTTATAGCCCCAAGGTTTGATTTGTGCAAATGCAATTCGCAGAGACACAAGTCTCTCTTCAAGTTCTGTAAGTGTACTTACATCTGGTAGTGGTGTATTACATCTTATTTGGTCAGGCATTGCAAAGTGTGGCAGTTTTCCATTTTCAAGTGATCGTTTGCATGGAAGACAWATATTTCCACTGGAAAATGTTCTATAATTTAGTGTCAAGYCGAGGTATTCTTCTTCCAAATCAAGCRTGAAAGAATTAGTGTTTTTTGCGAAATTCAATTGATCACAAATYGCACATGMAATGGAAGGAGTGTCTTTAATTTGTTTCATATAGATTTGTTTTGCATATTTCTTCCCTAGACAAGCATGCATAGAAAGTGTTTGTTGGTTTTCATTGCTAGCAGTGCATGGTTGATGTGGGTGGGAAAACCCCCTACGAACTAGCACTAAGGGTTCTATAATGCATGTAGAAATAACCGTCTAAAGTCTCCTACTTTTTACTATTATCCCGACATAAACCCCACATTCATGCATAAAACACAAGGATAAAAGGATCTGGTAACTCTACCTTGAACTCCGCGTTTGGTCTCAATCCTTTTGCGTTCGGTTTCTCCTCTACTTCAAGTCTCCTCTCAAATCAAAAATGCATTCACAAACAGACAAACAAAGAACTATGAACATGCATCTTATATATGAATTAGTGGGTTAGATGTTCTAATAAAATATCAATCAAAACTGAATATTGAACACCTCATATGGCGGGATGGGAAAAGTATTTTGTTAACCTCACAAAAGTCACTTACAATGGTGAGATCGGCTACTGCTCCTCAAATCTGGTCCTAGGCTCCTCTTCAACTGTGCACCAACTGCTTCCACATATGCTTCTCCTCTTCAATTCTCACAAAATGGTTGCAAAAGATTGGGGCAAGGAGAATGCAAAAAAGGGTAGAGTTTCTTTGCTCTTATTTTTATCTTTGTAAATAGAACCCCTACCTCTTCTTTTATAGGCTAAAATAGGGTAGTTATCCAGTTGAGTGACCGGTTATGGGTGGTCAAAATGGTTTAGGCAATTACCTTGAAATTTGTATTTCGTNTCCGAACCACATGGGTTGAACTTGCCTGCCCCCAGGGGGTCCTTATCATAGACCAGGACAAGATCGCCTTCAGAGAAAACCCAAGGATGAACGAACCGATCATACTGACACTTGAATTTTTTTTTGTGAGCCTCATTAGCCAAGGTTGCATCATGACACTACTCATTGAGTTGCTCGAGGTATAATAACGTTCTTCAAGCAGTGAAGTGTCTGGCAATAACTGTACTGCCAACTTTAGAGACGAGATCTAGCACTCTATGGGAAAGATTTCTTCCATCCTGTAAACGAGTTGAAAAGGTGAAAAACCGATTGCAGACTTAACAGACGTTTGGCAGGCCCATAATGTCAAGTATAAAATCAAATGCCAATTTGACTTGGCCGAATTGATCGTTCATTGTAGAATGGTCTTAAGAGATTTATTTACAGCTTCCACCTGACCATTCGCTTGTGGGTAGTAGGGTGATGAATGTTCTTTTCTCAACCCAAGCTTTGATGTTAACTCAGACATCATTTTGTTCTGAAAGTGACTGTCATGGTCAATGACAATCTCTCTCAGGACACCGAACCGTGCTACTATATGGTTAAACAAAAAGAGATTTGTGGTCTCTCCGTCATCTTTGAACATTGGCATAGATTCGACCCACTTGGTGAAGTAGTATACTGCTACGATGATATAACAGTGCCCCCTTGATGAAGGGGGGTTGCATGTAGTGTAATCAATCCCCCACTTGGTAAAGGGACCAACGACAATGACAGGAAACATGGGAGCAAGGTGTGCCCTCATTTTCTGAGAGAAGATCTGACACGGGTGGCACTTCTTGACCGATTCAACATAATCTTTGATTAATGTCGGCTAGAAGTAACCAGCTCATAAAATATTTTAGGTTGTTGCCAACCCAGACAGATGACCGCCACATGCTCCAGTGTGGCAATCATTAAGCATAATTTATGCTTCTTCATGCGTGAGACATCCGCGAAGGATGCAATCTACACCTTGACAATATAAAGTGTCGTCGAGTATGAGATAGTTCTTGGCCTGATGGTGTATACAAATATGTTCATCACGAGAAGTAGAGGCGGGGCACTTCAAAGTCTAGAGATAGACTAGTACATCTCTATACCAAGGGTCCGAAGACGCGATAAAAAACATGGCTCCTTTAATAGGCGACTCTTCGGGCATAACATCACCTGACTCAACCGGAAGTTCTGAGATGAGTTCCGCAAAGACCAACGACTTTTTGGATTTTTTCGAAACAAAATCTAAGTCAAATTCTTGGAGGATGACTATCCATCTACTGATCTTTCCACCAATTACTCATCGTGTCAACATGTACTAAAACGGATTCACAACGAAAATGACGGTGGTCTTGCGAAACAAGATATAATGACAAAACCGTTGGACAGCATGAATTGTTGCCAACGCAAGTTTTTCAACGTGGGAATAATTGAGTTTTGGTCCAACCAGGCCTCGGCTTAGGTAATAAATCACATATTCTGAGAGAAAATGATCCTCCTAAACTAAGACCATACCGATGGTCGACTCTATCGCAGCCAAGTACAATAAGAAATCCTTATTATAATTGGGTGGCCAAAGCAAAGGGGAAATCGTGAGGGTGTGTTTCAACGCTTCAAAAGAGTGTTGAGCAGCCTCGTCCCAATGAAAAGGAATTCCCTTCTTCAGTAAAGGCATAAATCCCCTTGTGATCTCGACATAGTTTGCGACGAAACGCCGTAAAAAGTTTTCTTTTCCCTGTAAACTCTAAAGCTGAAGGATTGTGCGCGGTGGAGGCAACTGAACTATTGCCTCAACTTTGAGAGGATCGGCCATGATCCCTGTTGTCGAAACTATGAAACCTAGCAGATGACCTGACATTACGCAAAAACTACATTTGTTTGGATTCAAGCAAATTTGGTAGTAGTGACATCGCTCAAAGATAAGTCGGAGGTGTGTGGGATGATCAGCTCTCTTACGAGATTGTGATGCCAAATCATCAAGGTAGGCCTCAACTATATGTTTGAGATAGTGGAAAGAAAAATACATGGCCCGATGAAAGGTAGCCCCGGCATTTTTTAAACCAAAAGACATCTTCTGATAAGCGAATGTACCCCACAGACAAATGAAGGTGGTTTTGTGTTGGTCTTCGGGTTTGATCTGTATCTGATTGTATCTTGAAAAACCATCCATGAAAGAAAAGGCCTCGCAACCTACGTATTCATCGACTATCTGGTCAATAAATGGTGTGGGGAAATTATCCTTTGGACAGGCCTTGTTTAAATCACGGAATTCCGTACATACGCGAATCATACCCTGTTTTTTGTCGACTGGAATGGGATTTGAAACCCATTGAGTCAAATGGACGGGGTAGATAAAACCTGCTTTGAGAAGTTTCTCTACTTCATCCTTAATAGTTGTTTCTTTCTTAGGATTGACTGGATGAAGATTCTGCCAGACCATCTTAGTGTCAGGATAAGTCATGATTTCGTGTTCGATGATTCTTGGATCAATGTCTGGCATTTACTCGTAAGACCACGCAAAAACGTCACGGGATTCTTTAAATAAATCTGTGTAGATTCAAATTTCCTTGGGGGAATAGTCAACTCCGACGAGAATATTCTCCACGATGCCAGGGGTTCTGGAGATATCAATAGGTATTGTTTCAGCGATGGTTTCCATATTACCCTCGACGTAAACAGCATGTGTAGCCAAGGGGTTGATAATACATGACCTATCTCCAGTCATAGTCAAAGTGAATTCTCTTGCTTCAATTCTTCTTAACTCTAGGAGGAAATAAGATCTGTGATAGAGATTATCCTAGGGTCTATCTGGACTAGTCATTGCTTCAATAATCGCTTCGTCTGAGGACAAGACTAAGTATAAAGAATCAGTATCGGTAAGGGAACCTTGATCCCAAGTAGGCTCGAGAATTGGATCTAACTCCTATGCGGGAGTCGGATCGGGGTCGGCAGAAGGTTGTTGGCGTATTGAGTACACAAATTTAGCCGCGGACAAGGGCATGGACATATCCCGGTGCCATGTCCCTTCCATCATGGTCGATGGGGAATGAAGAGTCCACGGATCGTTGAAGTAAGTCATACGAAATGACAAGACTTGAAAAATCTCAACCTTAGGCTGGTCTGATATGAACTTAATATCGTCAGAAGGAGGTGGGTAATCTAAAGTACCCATCAAAGGTGGGCACAAACCAACCCCTATGTTGACAATGTTGGGTTGAGGGTTATCAATCACCAGGACCGTGGATGCCCCTGATGAAGGGTCAAGACAGGATAAAGACAACTAATCAATTGTCACGATCTGGGCCTCGTATGGAAACAACATGACCCGAAAAACTGTAGCGACCACTGCTTGCATAGCATAAGTCCAACTCCTTCCTAACAAGATATTGTAGTCGAGAGACGCATCGACCACTTCAACCTCGATGCACACGGTCTTCCCTCCTAACTGCACAGGGAAAGAGGGGATGATGCCATGTGGTTGAAACAACCGACCGTCAAAAGTAGTAAGAAGAGTCAGTGACAGAGACAAAATGGGTTGGCCTATGGCCTTCCAACACGCCAACGACATCACGCATGTCGAGGCACCCTCATCAACCACTGTGCGGAAAATGTTCTGGGTAAAAATTTTCATGGTCTAAGCCACTACAATTTGAAATTCCATGTGGTAAAGGAGATGAGGTTTTAAGTCGGTCGTATCAAGCATGGTTGTACCTGAATTACAAGTCTCAATAGATCCTAAGGCATATAATAGAGCCTTTCTCTGGGAAGGGCAGCTCTGGAGGACCTCCAAAGCAGACATCACACAAGGGTTTTGAGACAAATCCTCCACCATAGAGTAGTTATGGACGACCCTTGTGGTTGGATTGTGAGAATCTTTCTTGAACGCACCTTTTGGGATGTGTGCCATTGTTTCTCCCAACATATTCTCAATCTAGAGAGAAGAGGTGGGTTTTCGGCTTCTTTACTCTTCTCAAGGGTGTTTGGCATTCTGTAATCATGAGCTCTAGTTGATATATAGGCATCACCTTTCATCATATACACATTCGCGGATGAAGGATTACTCGAATACGGAGGAGTTCCTTGAGTGCCCTCATCCATGCTCGAAGAGGCTTGAGTTAAATTTTTCCCATGTTGAAATGGGTTTGTTAACACAACAGGTTGTTGTTGTGCCAATAACTTTTGGGCCTCTGCAAGCCGAGGGAACTGGTGAGTCAGGTGGTCTTCTGTGCACAAGTTACACGGATACTTCGAACTCTTCTTTTCTGTGTTGCCCCCACCAGAATTATTGGTAGGTTTCTTATCCCCCTTACCCTTCTTTCGTTGTTTCTTCTTTCCATCGGGTTGTTGGGTGGCCTTCAGGTTTGTCGATTGCACACTGTGCACATCTAACATTTGGGTAGGGGGGGGAAGCCAGACCAGTGGTCTGGTTG
This sequence comes from Picea glauca, assembly GCA_000966675.3. Classification (NCBI taxonomy): domain Eukaryota; kingdom Viridiplantae; phylum Streptophyta; class Pinopsida; order Pinales; family Pinaceae; genus Picea; species Picea glauca. Next base: position 29,650 of record JZKD02S2047590.1, on the reverse strand, counting down.
GCCGCTTTCTACTGTATCGACAATTGTTGCAATTGTTTTGACAGCTGATAGCAGGATTCATTTTTGTTGAACCAACAATACCATCAACATGTGGTCCAGATCTCTGTTGATTCTTGTCAAGTATTTACCACGGTGCATTTGGCAAAATTTTGTAAAGTAAACCAGACTAAGAGTAAATCATCTCTAGTTGTTGAGCTCTCATTATTGCATCTTCTTCGGAAAACACTCTCGACGTTGCGACGTCTTTGGATAACTGAGGTACCAAAGACTTAAGGAACCACTGAAACAGGAATGTTGGTGGGACTGGCACTTTTATCAAACTCTTCCGACATCTCCATTCTCAGATGTGATTGGAGATATGGTCCACCTTTGTATTCTCAAAGTTGGCTAGCAATTTGGTGTCGGCGTCGTATCTCACAGGTAATTGGAAATGGTTTAAGAAATCCATTGCCAATTCGCCGAAGGAAGAGTATCTTGAGCGGTCGAGCTCAATGTACCATTTCACAACACTCCCTATGAGAGTGCGTTGAAATAAATGCAATTGGACGGAGTCGACTTTCAATGAATTGGACGAGCACCAAAGATGAAAGGTAGTCACATGATCGCCTGGATATTCATTAGGCTTAGCTTTGAACTTTCGAATGTCCGAAGGCAACTTGATCGGCATAGAAGGCCAACGCGGATCGTGACAGATAGGGTCATTCAATAACCTTGTCAAGTCTGGAAAATGAAAAGTTGCCAAAAACGGTAGTTTAGGTTGTTGATTATAACCATGGAAAAAGGGGCCTGGAGTTTGACTGGCACCAGGTTGCCAGGAAAAGTTAGGTTGTTGGCCAGGGTTCTAGTAAAAACCATGGCCATGACCAGCGTATGGATTTTGCGCTTGTTGAGACATCATCAGCTGACTCCCGTAATAGGACGTAGAAAGTTGGAATTGTGTTTCATTCCAAGGATTTTGGGAAGGGTTTCCTCCTGTTGATCCGACAGGCATAGGTCCTAAGCCTTGCTCGGGGTTCCATTGGCTATGGAAGGGGTTGCCCCCGTCCGACATCCCTGACAAGGGAACTGATCCCTGCCATGGATTCCAAGGTCCTTATGGGGAAGGAATTCTTGGGTTTGCCCCCTGTGCAGGAATAGTACCCTGCATAGGATTTTGTTGTCCATAACCAAGGTTGCCCCCAACCAAGACGGTAGCTGACGAGAAAGAATTGTTACCAAATGTGTCAAATAAAGAGAACGGTGTCAAACCTACTGGCATGCTATAAGAAGGAAGTCCTTGACTACCTGCTCCAAACAAGCTAAAGTTTATGTTTGGCCCAGCAGGATGCTGGTGAGCATCGCCGAGTGAAGGGGACGAAGGAGGTATATGACCCCCTTCGTGAGGGAAAGAGTTATAGGAAGTTGAAGTTCCACCCATGGATCCTTGCAGAGGAGCGTTAGAGATCCCTACCCCCGGACCTAATGTATGTAGAGTGGATTAGGAAAGGACAGAGTTTGTATCGAAGCCAGGCATCCCGTATGAGAATGGAGGGTTTGTCGCACTCTGAGTGAAAGGAGAAACGGTCACCACGATAGACAGAATCGGACCATTGCCTGAGGTAGAGGTGGTCGAGACCATGGTGGTCTGAACCAGTGATGGTTGGTTAGGAGGTGGAACACCCCCTGTAGTGACAGTCGTAGAGGGAATATGATAATTCCCTGAAGAAGTCGAAGCATTTGTTTCCATTGCTACTTGTGACACTATTTGGCGCTCATAAGGATAAACCTGTATGATGATGGGCGTCAATAGATCAGTGTTTGGAGGTTTGTGTGGACCAAGAGCTTCTTCTTCAAGGTCTAAAATGGTTGGTTCCTCCATAATCAAATGTTATTCTCTCGGAGATGAGTTGGGCACAGTTTCTTGTGACCCGGTCACCTCAAAATACCCTTGCTGGTCTAGTCTTCACCTTAGCGGTGGCAGGGGTGGCTCCAGATTAACCGGTGGCAGGCGAAGGAGCCTTCGTGACCGGTGGAGCTCCTGATCCTCCACTGTGTGAGAATATCAATGATAGACTAGGGATTTCTGTTAGCGTTAAATAACTAGCCCACACCAGAAAAAGTCCCTATGAGATAAGACAAGCAGATCACTAGCTAGTTGGAAGAACAGTTACACCAGCCAACACTAGAGCAATTTACCAGTGCAAGTTCAAATCGAATACGGAAGCACCCT
>JZKD02S2047590.1:12512-27431 GCA_000966675.3 Picea glauca | reverse complement strand
AAACAAAGAAAGTGAAATCTATATTTTTTTATTATGCTTCCAAAACAAGAAATTTTAAAATGTATTATTTTCTTCTTTTCTAAAGCAAAAGGAGGGAAAATAAAGACAAGACAAAACCAAGAAATGACTTTTTTCCCACTTGTGGATCGCAAGGAGTCACTGACCAAACCGAAAAAGGCTGATTGGAAAAGACTCGCAGACTTGTCTCAAACCCTATAAAGAAAACACAAGAAATCTTTGAAAAAAGAAAAGCTAAACTGAAGTCAAACCTAAGCTATTGGCTGTTATAACAGAGACCGGAAATGGATCAAGAAAACCCCTGGGAAATACAACTTCTGACGGGGAAGAGGATGACTGCCCATTATAAAATAAAATAAAAATTCTCAACACAGGCACGCTACTGACACTTCAGCAACCAGCGTATGTACGCGGGTTGTCCAAAGGTAGGGCGCGTATGTACGCCTGTAGGCTCACTGCAAGCCACGTACACCTCTGTAACTTCTTAATAATGAAAACTAACCATCCAGCAAATTAGGCAGGGAGTACTGGTATTGAAAACCAGAATCCCTTAAAGACACAGAAACTTACTTTGATAAAGAAAATGCAAGGAGAATTTTGATAAAGAAAAGATAATCTGAGGTTATACCTAGGCTATAGATTACAACAACAGAGACCAGGACTAGATCAAGAAAACCCCTGAGAAGGATCACTTCTGACAGGGAAGAGGATGACTACCTCTCCTTTTTTTTTCAAAGATTTTCTGAACTCAGGCACGATATTGACACTTCAGCAGCCAGCGTATGTATGTGGGTTGTCTAAAGGTAGAGCATGTATATACGTGTGTTGGCCTTCTACAGGCCACATATACCTCTGTAACTTCCCGAAAAAGAAAATAGCAGTCAAGCAATCAAAGCAGGGAGTACTGGTATGGAAGACCAGAATCCCTACAAATTTAGACTCTTGCTGAAACTCAGAAAAAGGTAATCAAACAAATTTAAGACACCCAAAAAGTATCCCCGAAAAACCCTAGAGATATTCTACAGTATGGTCGCCAATTCTGATGTGGGTGGGAAAACCCCCTACGGACTAGCACTAAGGGTTCTATAAGGCATGCATAAATAACCGTCTAAACTCTCGTACTTTTTACTATTATCCCGGCATAAACCCCACATTCATGCATAAAACACAAGGATAAAAGGATCCGGTAACTCTACCTTGAACTCTGTGTTTGGTGTTGATCCTTTTGCGTTCGGTTGCTCCTCGACTGCAAGTCTCCTCCCAAAGACAACCTGCATTCACAAACATACAAACAAAGAACTACGAACATGCATCTTATATATGAATTAGTGGGTTAGATGTTCTAATAAAATATCAATCAAAACTGAATAATGAACACCTCATATGGCAGGACGGGAAAAGTAATTCTTTTTATTAACCTCACAAAAGTCACTTACAATGGTGAGATCGGCTACTGCCACTTACAATTGTGATATCGGATACTGCTCCTCGAATCTGGTCCTGGGCTCCTCTTCAACTGTGCACCAACTTCTTCCACATATGCTTCTCCTCTTCAATTCTCACAAAATGGTTGCAAAAAATTGGGGCAAAGGGAATACAAAAAAGGGTAGAGTTTCTTTGCTCTTATTTTTCTCTTTTGAAATGGGACCCCTACCTCTTCTTTTATAGGCTAAAAGAGGGTAGTTATCCGGTTGAGTGACGGGCTATGGGTGGTCAAAACGGTTTAGGAAATTACCCGAAAATCTGTATTCCATCTGCAAATTTCTATTTTTTGTGCTTTTGTCAGTATACGTGGGTTGTAATGGGTCAACTAGCATATACACACAGGTATAAGTGGTGCAGGGCGCGTACATATTCAAAAGGATGGTTTTTAGAAGAGTTGTTCAATGGTGGCTTGGCAAAACTGGCAAGTGAGATGGCATGATGCCATGTATGCATGTCTAGTGCAAATTAAGGTTATAACAATGGTGTTGGCTCTAGGCCACGAAATGTGATTTTTTCCTCTCGGTCAGTAACATGACCATTATGGGATATGTGGTTGCACATGTTTCTCTCACGTATCTAATTTTTCAACATGTGGTAGGTTAACTTATGGTTGCCACTAGAAACTAGTTTCACTTGTTGACAAGCCATGTTGGAGGTGGAATCGACATTTCTTATGAGCATTGCATCCTCACCATCTCGATGGTGCAAACTGTGATGTTTTTTGTCATTGGACATGTGATGTTTGTGTTTAGCATAAAGTGAGAAAATGTGATTGTGTTGTGCAGGGAAAAAAAAATTAGGTTGTGATATGTGAGTTTATGTCTAGAAGGAAGCGTACCAATGTATTTTTTTCTCTCACATATGACCTTTTTCAAGTTGTGATAAGTTAGTCTACGTTTTTTGTTTAAGTTCAGTATGACCTCATGAAAACTGGGATGAGTTTCATTTTGATTAAATAGCATGCGATGCTTATGCAGATTCGATTTGGTTTGGGTGGCATGGAAAGTGGATCTTGAACTGGTAGTATTTCTTATACTACCAATGTATTTTTTTCTCTCATGTATGACCTTTTTCAAGTTGTGATAAGTTAGTCTACATTTTTTGTTTAAGCTCTGTATGGCCTCATGACAATTGGGATGAGTTTCATTCTGATTAAATATCATGTGACGCTTATACAGATTCGATGTGGTTTGGGTGGCATGGACAATGGACCCTGAATTGGTAGTATTTCTCATCAAAGGTTGATAATGGATATGTGGCGTATCTGTTTTCATTGACATGATGTCAATTGTTCGATCGTAGTTTGAATTAATACAGTAGGAATGGGCAGTACCATCCGACAAGGCCGACTAGACCTGGATATTTACTTTGAATATGATAGATATCCATTGCAAACAGAATCTGCCACCCTCTACATTTCCTTTCTCATATGGCATTGCCATGTTTACAAGGTATTGTTGCCAACTTCCAATTATTGGCATACTTTCTAGGAGATATGGTAAAAGGTGTTGATGCAAGCAGTTAAAAGCATGTTGGTTGCCGCCTATAATTGCATTGCAAAAGGATTGTACCGTGTAAAGCTACAGTGAGTGTACATCGAACTCTGTTGCTACCAAATAGCAAATTGCATTGAACAGACTATCTCCACAACTAGATGCAATAATTTACGCTATGTGCAATCCATGGGAATGTATATGATGCATAATTTGTTTCCAATGCAATTGAAGGTCTTTAGAAATGAGGGACAAGTAAATATGAGGTCCTCCAAGATTGCATATAGATAATTTTCTATAGAGTAGTGGTTCATAATGACCACTGATAGGATTGGCATCATGGAACAAGATGCAATATGGATCCCTCGATGTAGTTCTGTTGAATAGTAGATATCTTGGTTTTCTTGTCAATGACCATATTCTGATTGATATATTCTTCCACTTGGACAGCCACCGTATACAAAATGTATCTCCCCAAATTCCCCTCTCATGTGCAGGCATAGTTGCAGATGCAGACAACCGCATCTTTGAAAAATACGTAGTGACATCATGTATTCCATGTAACTGGCAAAGAAAATCAGATGCCAATTCGTATTGATATGAATATAATGCCTCGACATCGCCATTTTCTAAACAGACCAAGAAATGATATATCAATCCATTGCGTAGGTCGGTCGAGGAATAACGGAAATGCAATAGAACTTGAAATGCATCGAACACGCAATCTCCCACAGTATACGAGAATGCATCCAATCTAAAAAGCCCATTTCTATGCAATACCTGGTCAATGTTGTCAACAATGGAGTATGTATCTATTTAATAGCACTCAACATCTATTACTTGCTTCATCTCTTAAGTTGTGATTTTCAAGATGTTTCTTAGCTATATTCAGATAATATGAAAATAGGGAAAAAAAGAAAAATGAAAACTATAAATCTAGAACTGCGTACCAATTCCTCTATGTATCCTTCAACCTTCTTCCTATCAAATTCAATCCCCCTGGTCGCTACAACATATAACAAACAAGCAGACGTATAGTGAACAATGAACCAAACAGAACAGACAACGCAAATGAAATAACACTATAAATTTGCTCAACACAAAGACCGAGTATTCAAGGCATATCATTTTTTAACCTATTCCACACGTGCATCCTATAAGTGTTTCAGTGGTGGAAGATGCTTTGCAAGACACAAAGGACAACATAAAACCAACAACTAAACGTGGTTTTTGATCCAGAGAATAAAAGCATGCCCTATCACAAGGTCCTGGCAGATGCTTGCTCCGCAATGACAACTCTAAATTCATTTTGTAAACCCCTTTTCATTGTTATTTTTGAAAGAGCTATGATATGATATCACGGATGTGGAAGTGGGCATATGTGATTGGAAGGGAACAACCTGAAAAAAATGCACCAAACGTATGGTTTCCAGGAACAGAAAATATGAGGAGAACATTTGATTTCCTTTTTTATGTCATTGTGGTTGCAACAGATGTGGGTTTTGTGTCCAGCATCAACATTCAAAGGGGAACAAGACGTTTTGGAAGGGAACAGACTGGGAAAAATGCACCAAACGTATGATTTTCAGAACCAGAAAAAATGAGGAGAAAATTCGATTTTCTTTTCTATATGTCACTATGGTTGCGACAGAGGTGGGTTATGTGTCGAACATTGACATTCAAGAACAAGGAATAGATAGCAACACACTATTGTTTCTCTGCTCGTAGCAGTCACACACAAAGATGTTTTGCAAAAGGATTTTGACTCAGGCATTCCTAGTATTGAAAAATTTTCTTGCAAGCTGTAGATAGTAAACAACAAACAAGGAATAGGAATGAAACCATGGCACTGAAACTTACCCGTGAACGAGGAATTACAGAAGGGCGGCTCCAAACCGTGAAAACTGCAACAACAGGTCCAACTGCGGATGCAGGACCCCAACCTTGCAAAGTTGAAGCAAACAAGAGCAAGCAGCAAACAACAAACCAGTGAACAAGCACCAAGAGGTCCAACTGCAGTTGTAGGACCTCAACTTTGCAAAGTTGAATCAAACAACAATAAGAAGCATCCAACGAACCAACGAGCAAGCATCAACCAATGAACCAGTAATGTCGGTGAAGAATAGCATTTCTCAAATTCACTGCAAACAAGACTGTATCCAAAAATCGAAGGAAATTGTATTGTAACACACTTGTTGAGTAAACATTTAAGGTTGTGAGGCATGTTAGGTAAACACTTAAGGTTGTTAGAACCATCGAAGGGTCTCGCGTTGTGCCAACATTTAAGAAAGAAGGGAGTGTGGCAGGCATGTTTACGCACGTAATAATGAAAATGCCTCTCTAAGTACATAATAATAAATAATAATAATAATAATAACAATAGCTCGAACAATGGAAACTATGCAAAAAAAAAATAGTTAAAGAACAAAGTAATATGAAGTCAAATAATAAAAAAATGACTATCCATGCTCAAAACTTTGGATATTTAAACATTTCAATATGAATAGCACAAATTCAAAAAGACCATAGATGATAAAAACTTTGGATATGCCAACATATAAAACATTGGGAATAGCGAAGCTGGAAATAAGACCTCAAATATATTATCCAATGAGATCATGACATATAAGTTTTTTTTTTATTATATAAAAAATAATGTTTTTAGTTCTCTAGTTCGAACAATAGAGATTATGTAAAAAATTGTAGTCAAACGACAAACTAATATGAAGTCAACGAATTATTGATCGCTATAGTCCCTCTACGCCTTCGGCATGGACTAATAATGAAAATTTTAAAGAGGTCTTTAAAATTTCTTTGTAATCCAATTATGGTTACCATGATCAATTGCTTATAGGTTTAAATAAATACCATGCTAATACCATGCTAAGTTAAATGTTTAAAGTTAATTGAAATCGGGTCAAAAGTTTAAAAAAAAAACACTTGCTTTGGTTGTTTAAACCTATACTCAATGTAATGATTGCACATAAATAAATGGTAAGCATTGTTCTTGTGCATGTGAGTAATTACCCATTTGAATATATTAAATCCATTAAGGAATTACATTAGTTATGTAACGTACTTTTATTGAGCATGTGAACAGTTACCTCTTGGAGTATTAACTCGTAAATAATTTACTTCATTGATATATTAAATTTTATGCATTTGGATGGCATCTTTGGTGAATAGTTAGTAAATTTAAGAAGAAATTTCAATGAAAAATTTTACTAAACATCTTGATACTTATTGTAAGCTAATAATCTATTTATAATTTTGGGTGGCGTCGAAGGATGTCGTCGGATTTTGGATTCAAATGTAGTTTTTCCACCTTCGTGAGATGTAGATACTTGATTGCTACTCACTGAACTTGCACTTCTATTACTGGACTCACGTCCTGTAAAAATTCTTCTACCACTAATCACTTGTTGGTAAACTGGTTTTTCTTCTACAATTGTCTTAGTCGCACATGGGGATGTGGGTTCCACACTAATTCACATCTGGAATGGAGAGCCTTCTTTTGCATCAGACCGATGACCTCTGGTTGTATTCTCATATGTGGCGCACAAGATATCCTCAATGTGTCCTGTGGCACGAAGATCCTCTACCTCTTCATCATCTTGTCCAAGCCCTCTCACTCGACTACTGGCCTCTTTTTTCTATTCATCTTATATTGGTAGGGTCATCTGTTGTGTGTCACACCTGCACTCCTTATGATTTCCCTGGTCTATTCACCATCCATCATGATGGGGTCCATTGCCTCCTTCTTCTGTCTACTCTCCAGAGCCTTATCCATTTCTCAAATCCTCCTTAGTGCTTCCCCCAACTCCCCCATGTGCGCAGAGTGATCTAGATGTTTGATTCCATGGTCATCACACCTTTATCATGTAATAAGATATTGATCGACGTGTAGAGAGACCTAATGCACCTCCCTCTGGGTCCCTTCAAGAAATCATGCTCTGCCACAGTATACGACTTTGTTGTATCTACTGCAAACTCGGTGATAAACCTCGCAGTAATGATGTCTAACCAGAAATCCATTACATACGTGAATTTGTTATTAACCCTTTCCAACCGTGCGATATTTTCAGCAATCCACTCTACTGGCCTGATCCGATTAGTCGGATGGGTATCTTTGTTGTCGATTGGTGTCTATGTCAATTGAATGGAAATCTTGCATGCCCCTACATGTTCGTTGTAAGAAAATTGATAATTGGTAAGTTGGTTCATTCATTGGTGAGCCATTATTCAACCAACTTGCAATGAAATAAATGTCAACCCATGTTTGATCCTTCTTTTCTGTATCCCACTTCCACCAAACAACTACTCACTTCGATGGTGAGGTTGATCTCTTGTGTTGTTGCAACTTCTTGGACAACTTATGCTCCTTGGGCTAGAGATGTAGGGAACTCTTTACTCTCCACACCCTTCTCTTGGTTGTGAGGTTTCTAGGGTGAACCTATGAATGAAATTGCATACACTTTACTTCCTAATTCCCACTCAACTTGCAATGGTGGAAAAATTTAATTGTGTTGTTGTATGGAATTCTTAACATAGTCAGTTTCTCCTTGTGCCAATGAGTTTGTTGTTGGTTGGGGAAATCTTCTTTCCATTCTTCATCTGAAAACAATATGGCTTGTGGCATGTGGTTTTCTTCTCCCAACAAGATTCCTTAACATGGTCTTTCTTCCTATGAAAGAGACATACTTGTATGTACCAACAACTGACAACCATATGACCTTTCTTCTTGCAACAATGACAAACAAGAGATGTCTTACTTATTGCATACTTCTTGCTCTTTGTCTTCATGTTCTAGTCAATCTTCGTGCCACTTCTTCTAAGTATTGGTGTAGACTAAGTCTTATCACTTTCCTCATCACTTCCCTTCTACAATTTTCCATAAGAAATTGGGATGGGAGTGTGCTCCTCTCTTCCTTTGTTGTTTCTCTTTCGTCTAATGAGTAGGTCAACTCTCTCATGTCTTTCACGTTCACAAAAGTGGTCTTCATGGTCATGGGATTTTCCCCTTTGCCACTAAAATCTAGGCCTTCATGCTTGACCCTCAGTACATTTACAATGGGGCTTATGATGCTTTGTCTTCTCATACCTAACCCTTGTCCATCATAGCCCATATTCCTTAACAATTTTGAACCAAGGCCTCTGGTGTGATTTTCAAATTCACCCAAATTCTCTTGAGAAATGTCTAAGAAATGTGAGCTTACCAGATTTGTCTTGGTCATGGTGTTGGCCTTGGCAATGCAAATAGAAGATAGCTTTGCTTCATTGGTCTCTTAGACAATTGATTGTAGCTTTTCCAATGCTTCTTCCTTCTTTGTCAACTCTCGATTTAGTTGAGCCCTCATCTAAGCGAGTATGTCCTCTTGTCGGCGATCCATCAAGATGACCTTCTCTCCCAATTGCATAAGTTGCACTCTTCAATTGTCCCAATCTACCCTGACAATCGTGAGGGAGTCTTGGTGTTCATCAAATCGCTTCTTTAGCAATGGTAGCAGTTTGGCAGAGGTCTCGAGTTTCTTCCCCATCTCTGCCATCCTCTAGTCATACATCTAGAACTTCTATTTCAAGCATGCATTATCTTCTTGAAGCTAAGCATTGATGGCCCTTAAATCTTCCAACCTTTCTCAAAAAAATTTACCCATGTTGAGTCTGCACTCTCTTCAAAGTTCGGGTAGTTGCATCACGATCAAGGATTCAACTGCTCGGATACCTTATGATCTATAATCGAGAGACTTATAGCCCACTCGCTTCACGAACATGGATCCTCAGTGGAAAATGAAATCGAATCTTTGTTCTTAGTCTTATGCAAAGATATTTGTCTTTAAAATGGCTACCAAGGCTTCTAAACTCAATGTAAAAGTGAAGACTAAAACCATTAGCTAGACTTTGCAATATCAATCAAGTCTATGAGTTGAAGTTATATGTGTTCAAGGCGTATGTTCCTTTCTTTATGTAACCTGCACAAAAGAAACCAGCTAACAATGCAATAACCATCAAGTCCCTGAATTTAAGAACCTGTATTGTTAGTCATATTAGAGATGGCTTTGCCTCCATCCATCAATAGGTAGAAAAGAAAGGCTTTGTTGTGGATTGGTTCACTAGTCTCTTACTCTAAATTATGGTAGCCAAGTATCAAGGATACATTCCACCAAGCTTTATACAACACTTGATTCCACAACAATACCAATACCGATCTCAATGGTTTCTTGATTGAAACTAGGTAATTAATATCTCCTCATGTGCTTAAATGACAGCCATACTAGCATTAAAGTCAAACCAAGAGCATGTATTGCTCCAAAAATGAGTAAGAATAGGGATACAGTGGCTATGAGGTAGTATTCCCCAACAATACATATGAATAAAGATGCTCATATGAGATCGACACCTACAACATTGTTTTCTTCCTTTAAGACTCGGCGATTAACGTAAGAATGATTATGTATTTGTTTGATAAGATTGGCTTTGTACCCCTACTCTATTGCTTAATGCCCATTCTCTTGTTTTGATATAATCCCACCTCTTAATATCATGTGCATATTCAAACTCTTACTCAAATAAAACACAAGTAATTCATATATGTATATATATTAAAGGATCTCATGAGCATATGGTTAATGAGACGATTCACTACTTTCCATGAACCAAAAAAATTCCCAAAACCAATTGAACCACACAAAGACAATGCTATGGGAAGAGGAGCAATGAAACAAATTAAAGTTTTTTATTCTACTTGGCAACTCCTTGGCTGGCACATACACCTACTGAGCAAACGGTCCAACCCAAGAGAACGACGACTTAACCACCAAACAATGCATAGCCTTGGAGAGAAAGAAGCGTATGGAGTATACATATACTTATAGCGTATGGAGAGAAGAAGCAATTCACAGCGTACTATCTCCAATGGGATTGTGTGGCCCATAGCGAACCCCCCTGCCTCCAACGATTTCCGAGAATTGTAATTGAGGTGTGGAGGTGCATACAACCTGAGGCTCGAAGTGTATGGGCCATCCATCCACCACGTATCTTCAAACAATTCAATTTTTCATTGTTATTTGAAAACCAATTGATATCAACCATGGATCTCAAATAACAGAGTAAGATGAACAGTGGCAGTGGCATTCTTCAATTGTTCACAGGGAATCAAATTCTGAATGGAATAATAGAGCTACATAACAGTGGCATTCTTCAATTGCTCAAAGGGAATCAAATTTTGAAGGGAATAATAGAGCTACATCTGACAATTCTTTCTCGGAACCATTACCATAGATAACACATTAAACATAAATATGAAAAAGCATATTTTCCATACAGCCTTTGTACAACAACAAAACCAAACAATACCATCATCATCATTGAATGGTTGCTCAGTGATCTTATTTCAGCAATCTCTATTAAAATAGAGCGAATAGTTGTTTCCTCTCCTTGGTCAAAAGAATCTTTCAGAATGAAATTACAGTAAGAAATAAAACCAATATAACAACAAAACCAAACAATATCATCAACATTTAATGGTTGCTCAGTGCTTTTATTTCAGCAAAATCTCTATTAGAATAGAGCGAATAGTTTTTTGTGCATCCTCCTCTCCTGAGTCAAAAGAATCTTTGAAGATGAAATTACAGGAAGAAATAAAACCAATAGATTTGATCTTTCATTTTCCAGTCCTCTGTATTTTTTCTTTTATCTCATTTTCCATTCCTCTGTATTTTTTCTCTTATTATTATTTTTATTTTTTCTTTTATTTCTTTCTCTATATCTTTTGTGTCATTTAATTTTACATTTGTATTGTTTTTAATAAGTTATCCAACTTTCATTAATACATATATACACTCTCCATGGCCATCAATATATAGCCTGCTGCAAAGTCTTTATAACTGCAGCAGATAATATATACACGGCGATCAATATGCAACCTGCTGCAAAGTCTTTAAAACTGTAACAAGTGATATATACATGATCCAATATATCCCGACATATATATGTCAACACAATTTGACAATATATATACCAGCGGCCGCAATCATTCTTTGCAGCATGCTGAATATTGATCGCCCACTCTCCATTAATAACATACATACACTTTTAGCAAAGTATTACCAGGCCAGTTGAATGTGACTGTCAGAAACAATTCTTTTGCTTGTAACAGATAGACTATGCAGCAGAAATGGTGAAGGATTGTCTGGCATTTCAGGAATCTCAACCTCTCCCTCCAGCATCTTCAAGGCTTCTACCATTCGAGGTCTGAATGCCACCATAAAATGCGAGCACAAAATACCTACCAAAACGAATCTCTCCATCACGTTCTCTGTTCCGCTCTGACGAATTCTCTCATCTACTATTTCACCGGTCCTGCCCTTTTTCACCAGCGCCCATGCCCAATCCGCGATGAGATAAGGGGAGGCCGACTCCGGAGTGGTTTCGAAAGCCTTTCTGCTGCTCATGATCTCCAACAGCAGAACCCCAAAGCTATACACATCGCTTTTGTCTGTAAGATGGCCGTAGAGAGCGTATTCGGGAGCCAAATAGCCGTGCGTCCCTGCTATTCTTGTAGACAGATCTGCTTCTCCTTCTCCTTTAGTCATGATCTTTGCCAGACCAAAATCGGCCACGAATGCATTCATTTCGTCATCCAGCAGAATGTTAGTGGATTTGATGTCCCTGTGATAAATTGCGGGCTCGATGCCGTCGTGTAGATAAGCCAGCCCCTTGGCAGTCCCCAGGACGATGTTCCTCCGCTGCGGCCAGCTCAAAGGTCGGGCCTTGGACATTCCTCCAAAGAGATGGTCATATAGACTTCCATTGGGCATGTAATCGTATATCAGAAACCGCTGGTGCCCTTCCCTCTCATCGCTGGCCACGCAGCAGCCCCTTAAAACGACCAAATTCCGTTGCCTAATGCTGTTAATAATCTGCACTTCGTTCAGAAATTCGGAATCCCCTTCGGGCGTGCAGTTTCTGATTCTCTTCACAGCAATCCGCCGAGCATCCGGGAGCGTTCCCCTGTACACCGTGCCAAAACCCCCTTGGCCGATGAGATTGGCCTCGCTGAAATTATCGGTGGCGTCCCTGATCAATCGAATATCGAACCACACTGCCCCGGTGTTGGGTTTCACGGCTGCCTTTAGAAGTATCGTATTCCGCCTCACGAATCGTCTGTGCACAGCCTTAGGATCAATCTTTTTTACCAACAGACAGTAGAAAAGCCCTAGAACACAGATGAGAACAAGGGCCACGGCAATGCCAATGAAAGTGTACACTAAAACTGGGCGATCCGATGTGGTTTGGACGAAAGGCAAGCGGAGGATACACTCAGCAGTATTTCTGTTCTCGGGGCCGAACTCGTTAACCACTCCGGCGGCATACAAACACGTGAAATAGAAGCATTTCAAACTTGCCTCACTGGTTAAGTTTTTGTCCATCTCCGCCAGCATGGTGGTGACGAGATCTCCACTCTGCTTGCATTCCAGACAGGCGCCCGGATCTGAGAGGTCGCCTTTGCAGGTCGATTCCAGGGAAGTATTTTTCACTTTGCGAATCCAGTCCTGCTTGGTCTGTATGCCGGCGCAAAGGGCTGGGCTCGAAACAAACTCAGACATATTTGTGAAACAGTTTGATACCAAGTCTGGAGGTAGATCTAGATAGTCGAGTTGCTGCTGAAATATCCCCAGACAGGAGACAGCAGAGGCATTACTGGGAAACTCGAACACGGATGCGTCTTTCAAATACTGAGCGAATCCTACGCCGATTAAACTCCGTAACGTCTGGCAGCAATCAGCTTCATTACTTGTCGATTCACAGGTAGATTTGTCCCACGGCAATTGACGGACATAATCAAGTTTGAACGGACATTCCGCATCAGCGCTCAGCGCCCAATTCAACAGCAACAGTTGCAGCAGTAAGATAGTTTTCGTCTTCATTTTTGTCTTCACCAATAATGTCAATCCAATGCACGGACTGATAATATTAGCCGAAGTGGGACGGTTTTTTGCCACAATTTTTTGCAAAACCTGAACACCTAATTTTACATACCAACAGGAATTTGGTTTTGAGAGTTTTGCCTCACCACAAATATATGTATATTTACTTAGATTTCTGATATTTTTATTCAAAGTCGACGGCGTTCAACATTCCTTTACTAGTACTTTTGAGTGTAGGTATTTTTGGGCGGCCAATATCCACCGACCTAAGCATCACGATTTAAGGATTTAATGATGTATGGTATACATCATCGGATTTAAAATTTAGATTTAAGATAGAATGGTTTATATAAAGTTAAAGGAAAACATCCAAAAAGTATACTATTGTCTATAAAGTCACGAGGGATAGTTGGCATGGCAAGAAGTGTGCACACACACTCTTCCAGTTTGGGAAGAGGTCACAGTTCAAGTCTGGCTACGAGTTTAAACTACTGTATCCATTTTACTATTCAATATTTAATGTTATTTAGCAGAATGAATATTATTAAATCTTTAATATTGCTTAACAGAATATATATTAAATCAGATAATTTATACACCATCCATTTTAATATTCAATATTATTTAATAAAAAAAAAATTATTATCTATATTTTAATTTTTTGTCATATTGTAATTTTAACTTTAAATATTAAACCACTCACATTCATTTTAACTTTTAATAACTTGCACCTTCAACTTTAAATGTATGGCAATTTTAACTTCAAATATTAAACCACTCACATTCATTTTAACTTTTAATAACCTGCACCTTCAACTTTAAATATTAGACCAGTCACAATTATCACAATTATGATGTTTTAACTTTAAATATTAAACCGCTCACATTCATTTTAACTTTTAACTTTTAATACCTGCTCCTTCAACTTTAAATATATTGTAATTTTAACTTCAAATATTAAACCACTCACATTCATTTTAACTTTTCATGACATGCACCTTCAACTTTAAATATTGGACCACTCATAAGTATGATGATGAATAAGAAATGTTATTTTAAATCCACTAACATAAAATCCAACAGCATACATCCAAATATTAAATGCTCTTTTAAATTCAATAAAATAAATCTCAGTCGGTAGAGGATTTAATACTCTGCATTGAAACACATGCCTCTTTTCATTATGATGAATAAGAAATGTTATTTTAAATCCACTAACATAAAATCCAACAGCATACATCCAAATATTAAATGCTCTTTTAAATTCAATAAAATAAATCTCAGTCGGTAGGGATTTAATACTCTGCATTGAAACACATACCTCTTTTCATCGCTCAAAAGGTACTTCATCGCTCAAAAGATAAGTATCAATAAAAATGTAGAATAATTTATATATGTTAAAATAAAATTTTAAATAATTACGTGAAACATTTTTTTAATAAAATATATATTAATATTATTATTAAATTATATATAAAAACTAATCCAACCTTGAGTCTTTTTATCATGGGTCTTTTTGGATGGTTCCTCTTACCCACCCTATTGTTCTGGTGGGGAATGGATGTTAGAAGGCTACCTAACCGGCACGAATTTGTCTTTTTATAAAGTGTAAGTTATGATGATCCAAGTTTGTTACTAGTTAATTGGGCACATTTCCCCTTTTCCTCCCACATTCCTCTGACGGTTGTCTCGAGATTGTGTAGTACATTGACTCTAGTTTCGTTCTTCTGACCGGCCAACCTCATTTCAAGTTCCTTGGTAACAATTGACTTCTTCAAGGTTGGGACTATTCAAACTCAAATAGCAAGATTCCAAATTGTCAATCCACTTGCATCCTCACCTCCTACCGAGAGAGATAGAAAGACTGATTCCTCCCACTCGAGTATAGATTCCTATCACTCGTAAGCTCATAGGTGTGTATCGTACTAATTTACCTGCTTTAATCTTTTGATAGGGTTAATTTTCCCTATGTAACTATATTGATAAAGTAGAAATGA